>JAWPHD010010159.1:0-96521 GCA_037043455.1 Cyrtodaria siliqua | reverse complement strand
CTACTATAGGACTATCTGTATCGAAATTTTGAATATCGAGACAATATGTCTGTCATTTTAAGGTGACAAATTTAACAAGAATAGTGACCGTTAAATGACTAATTTACTGCTGCAAAACATCAGAGCTTTTTTACCTTATATAACAGAGGCCTGTAACAGGCCTGTAACAGGCCTCTCCCAAATGAAAACTTGACTGTTTTTTCCCAATTGTGGCAGAAAGTTTTCCCAATCAGAAAGCAGCAGTCTCTCAGAATTTGAGAAAAAGCATTAATTCTGCAATGTGTATTTGTCTGTGTAAGTCAGTTCAGACTGAGAAGTCAGTAATTATAGATGAAAATATAAATAAAGTATTGTCATATTTACTTAATCAATGAAATCTTACATTTTTCCCACAAAATGAGCAATAAGCACATTTTATCTACTTCGCCTCAAATCAACCATATCTCGACTTGTTATTTAGCGCTTGATGAGTTTGTGTGCGCGTTCTTGTTATTACGTAATGCCTATTTAGTGTTAAAAATGCTACAAAATACCAATAAATAGCAGTGGTCTAGAGGTTCAGCGTACATCTTTCAAATCTTACAAGTGCAAGGCTGTGGTTCAAATCCCGTTCCGGGCAACTATTTTTTTATCACATATATTTTGGAGCCGTATATTTATCGATGTTACCTGTACGGAGGCTAAATAGAAATGTGAAATTTTACGCATCGATTTCTCTTTATCGACTTTTGGGGTGTTCGTCGATTTAAAACTTCTTCACACATGACTCATTCATATTCATGAGTTATTACCAGTTAAAATAGGGACTGTACAGCTTTAAGAACAAAAAATCTAACTTTTATGAACTGAACACCTAGATGAGAGTTTTGATAAACGGTTTTGTTGTGTAATTATGAATTATTTGTGGGGTTAGTCAAATATACAGTCAACTAAAGTAATACAGTCAAAAAGCTTGTTTAATTTGATTGGTTTCCTTGTTTCCTAATATACTGAGGGCTAAAGGCAAAACCTTATATCTTGTTTTTTACATTTATATGCAGTTACAACAGTTTTGCAGCCACCCCTCGATATACAGATGTGGGTACAGTACATTTGAATGTACAAGTTTGGATGCTTGCTTACCTTGTATGGGCTTGTTTCCTTGTTTTGCGACGCCCTGACTGACATCCCAGATAACAATGCTGCCATTTACTGTTGCCGGACATCAGCCTGTGTGTAGGGACTACCGATGTCGTGGTGATAGTTCTCTCTCGCCCATTTTACCTACAATGCATCATAATGTCGAAAATGAATTAAACGCGTCACACAAATAAGTTTTACCTTATATAGTTTCAATCATCAAACATTTTGTATGACTTATGTTCTACGGTGCACTAAATAAAAAGGTGATCTTACACCATAAGAAAAAGACTTTGATTCCTGCTCAATGTGCATCGAGATAATGGAATGCAGGAAGTACATATAGAACATTATCGATAAACTATGGTGATATTATCCCAATATGATACTGCAGAGCTTTACAAATACCCTCAATTTTTAAAAAATGTGAGTATTATTACTCATTAACTAGACTTATACAAAAACTCCAAATTGTTAAAAATGGTGATTATTATATTTTTATGTATTGTCCTGTTGAACAGTTTTATCCCCTATTTACATACATGTACATGATGAGAATTGTTCTAAGCATACGTCTAATATTACAGACTGTTTTTCTTTTTACTTAACATCCATTAAATCAGAATGTTTGTTTCTTTTAAAATATATTAATTCACATCCATTCTGAGAAAAAAACATGTTCTTTGTTACTCGTTCTTTTTTAATCTGATGATACTCATTGCATTCAACAATGATCGACAGCTCTGGACACTTGATGTGAAATCCATATCTTTATGCAGGTGATAACCAGGATGTATGTAAAGTCAAGTGACACAATTATTGTAAGAATGCAAAGTCGGCAAGATCATAGCGGAGTTTGAAGCAATTTTGCCTAATCGTGAAACCCCTTCATATAGCTGCACAAAGCAGAGCACGTAAGTCCAATAGCTTAACAGTAGAACTCATACATTACCTTGACTACTGTGACTCTGTGTTTGTCCAATAGCTTAACAGTATAACTCATACATTACCTTGACTACTGTGGCTCTGTGTTTGTCCAATAGCTTAACAGTAGAACTCATACATTACCTTGACTACTGTGACTCTGTGTTTGTCCAATAGCTTAACAGTACAACTCATACATTACCTTGACTACTGTGACTCTGTGTTTGTCCAATAGCTTAACAGTAGAACTCATACATTACCTTGACTACTGTGGCTCCATGTTTGTCCAATAGCTTAACAGTAGAACTCATACATTACCTTGACTACTGTGGCTCCAATGTTTGTCCAATAGCTTAACAGTAGAACTCATACATTACCTTGACTACTGTGGCTCTGTGTTTGTCCAATAGCTTAACAATAGAAGTCATACATTACCTGGACTACTTTGGCTCTGTATTTGTCCAATAGCTTAACAATAGAAGTCATACATTACCTGGACTACTGTGGCTCTGTGTTTGTCCAATAGCTTAACAGTAGAACTCATACATTACCTTGACTACTGTGGCTCTGTGTTTGTCCAATAGCTTAACTGTAGAACTCATACATTACCTTGACTACTGTGGCTCTGTGTTTGTCCAATAGCTTAACTGTAGAACTCATACATTACCTTGACTACTGTGGCTCTGTGTTTGTCCAATAGCTTAACAGTAGAACTCATACATTACCTTGACTACTGTGGCTCTGTGTTTGTCCAGTAGCTTAACAGTAGAACTCATACATTACCTTGACTACTGTGGCTCTGTGTTTGTCCAGTAGCTTAACAGTAGAACTCATACATTACCTTGACTACTGTGGCTCTGTGTTTGTCCAGTAGCTTAACAGTAGAAGTCATACATTACCTTGACTACTGTGACTCTGTGTTTGTCCAATAGCTTAACAGTAGAACTCATACATTACCTTGACTACTGTGGCTCTGTGTTTGTCCAATAGATTAACAGTAGAACTCATACATTACCTTGACTACTGTGGCTCTGTGTTTGTCCAGTAGCTTAACAGTAGAAGTCATACATTGCCTTGACTACTGTGGCTCTGTGTTTGTACAATAGCTTAACAGTAGAACTCATACATTACCTTGACTACTGTGGCTCTGTGTTTGTCCAATAGCTTAACAGTAGAACTCATACATTACCTTGACTACTGTGGCTCTGTGTTTGTCCAATAGCTTAACAGTAGAAGTCATACATTACCTTGACTACTGTGGCTCTGTGTTTGTCCAATAGCTTAACAGTAGAACTCATACATTACCTTGACTACTGTGGCTCTGTGTTTGTCCAATAGCTTAACAGTAGAACTCATACATTACCTTGACTACTGTGGCTCTGTGTTTGGCCAATAGCTCAACAGTAGAACTCATACATTACCTTGACTACTGTGGCTCTGTGTTTGTCCAATAGCTTAACAGTAGAACTCATACACTACCTTGACTACTGTGGCTCTGTGTTTGTCCAATAGCTTAACAGTAGAACTCATACATTACCTTGACTACTGTGGCTCTGTGTTTGTCAAATAGCTTAACAGTAGAACTCATACATTACCTTGACTACTGTGGCTCTGTGTTTGTCCAATAGCTTAACAGTAGAACTCATACATTACCTTGACTACTGTGACTCTGTGTTTGTCCAATAGCTCAACAGTAGAACTCATACATTACCTTGACTACTGTGGCTCTGTGTTTGTCCAATAGCTTAACAGTAGAACTCAAACATTACCTTGACTACTGTGGCTCTGTGTTTGTCCAATAGCTCAACAGTAGAAGTCATACATTACCTTGACTACTGTGGCTCTGTGTTTGTCCAATAGCTTAACAGTAGAAGTCATACATTACCTTGACTACTGTGGCTCTGTGTTTGTCCAATAGCTCAACAGTAGAAGTCATACATTACATTGACTACTGTGGCTCTGTGTTTGTCCAATAGCTTAACAGTAGAACTCATACATTACCTTGACTACTGTGGCTCTGTGTTTGTCCAATAGCTCAACAGTAGAACTCATACATTACCTTGACTACTGTGGCTCTGTGTTTGTCCAATAGCTTAACAGTAGAAGTCATACATTACCTTGACTACTGTGGCTCTGTGTTTGTCCAATAGCTTAACAGTAGAACTCATACATTACATTGACTACTGTGGCTCTGTGTTTGTCCAATAGCTTAACAGTAGAAGTCATACATTACCTTGACTACTGTGGCTCTGTGTTTGTCCAATAGATTAACAGTAGAACTCCTACATTACATTGACTACTGTGGCTCTGTGTTTGTCCAATAGCTTAACAGTAGAAGTCATACATTACCTTGACTACTGTGGCTCTGTGTTTGTCCAATAGCTCAACAGTAGAACTCATATATTACCTGGACTACTGTGGCTCTGTGTTTGTCCAATAGCTCAACTGTAGAAGTCATACATTACCTTGACTACTGTGGCTCTGTGTTTGTCCAATAGCTCAACAGTAGAACTCATACATTACCTTGACTACTGTGGCTCTGTGTTTGTCCAATAGCTCAACAGTAGAACTCATACATTACCTTGACTACTGTGGCTCTGTGTTTGTCCAATAGCTCAACAGTAGAACTCATACATTACCTTGACTACTGTGGCTCTGTGTTTGTCCAATAGCTTAACAGAAGAACTCATACATTACCTTGACTACTGTGGCTCTTTGTTTGTCCAATAGCTCAACAGTAGAACTCATACATTACCTTGACTACTGTGGCTCTGTGTTTGTCCAATAGCTTAACAGTAGAACTCATACATTACCTTGACTACTGTGGCTCTGTGTTTGTCCAATAGCTTAACAGTAGAACTCATACATTACCTTGACTACTGTGGCTCTGTGTTTGTCCAATAGCTCAACAGTAGAAGTCATACATTACCTTGACTACTGTGGCTCTGTGTTTGTCCAATAGCTTAACAGTAGAACTCATACAATACCTTGACTACTGTGGCTCTGTGTTTGTCCAATAGCTTAACAGTAGAAGTCATACATTACCTTGACTACTGTGGCTCTGTGTTTGTCCAATAGCTTAACAGTAGAACTCATACATTACCTTGACTACTGTGGCTCTGTGTTTGTCCAATAGCTTAACAGTAGAACTCATACATTACCTTGACTACTGTGGCTCTGTGTTTGTCCAATAGCTTAACAGTAGAAGTCATACATTACCTTGACTACTGTGGCTCTGTGTTTGTCCAATAGCCCAACAGTAGAACTCATACATTACCTTGACTACTGTGGCTCTGTGTTTGTCCAATAGCTCAACAGTAGAAGTCATACATTACCTTGACTACCGTGGCTCTGTGTTTGTCAAATAGCTTAACAGTAGAACTCATACATTACCTTGACTACTGTGGCTCTGTGTTTGTCCAATAGCTCAACAGTAGAACTCATACATTACCTTGACTACTGTGGCTCTGTGTTTGTCCAATAGCTTAACAGTAGAAGTCATACATTACATTGACTACTGTGGCTCTGTGTTTGTCCAATAGCTTAACAGTAGAACTCATACATTACCTTGACTACTGTGGCTCTGTGTTTGTCCAGAACTTGTAGCACCTGTAAATATATCAATTGTATAATGTTATATTAAATCTATTTCATTGGTTTACTCTTCTATCCTTTATGAAGCAGGTTTATGAAGGACAGTATATTACTACCATCTTTTCCTGTATATATTGGTTTGGTTTTATGCCCATTTTATGGATGGCGCAGAGGGGATACAGTACATGCATACACGGACATACAACAATCAAAAACAAGAATATCGACACAACAGATGGATGCTCTCCAAATTGGGTGCTTAGTAGTACAAAGGGCAACAGTAATTAAATGAAGCTAGAACTATGGTTGCACACCCTCGCATTGCCTTTATCATTGTGTGAAGTTTCACTGCAGTCCCATTAGTAGTTTTCGAGTCATACTCCAGACAAGAATTATAAGTATAAAAGTACCAACATTAATAGTTATTTTTGCCATATTGTGTATTTTCCTATATATGGGTGTGTGTGATCATTTTTTATTTACATACAATTATAGCCTATGCTAAATAGGCATATTTGGACAGTTAATTGGAGGATCAAGAAATCACAACCTTTTAGGATCATTAACTGTTACATACCGTGCTATATGATTATAACAAAACAGTGTTTACATTACTTTACAGAATACACATCTGAACTGGATTTAATCATGTGTAACTGTGAATACTATAGACAGAGATAGGACCCGAAATTAGATTATTTTAACTATAAACATATAAATAATGCAAAATCAAATACAAAATTATTAGAATTAATAAACCAATATAATTTGATTGACCCATTCAGAGATCAAAATCCAGATACTCGAAGATTTACGTGGAGACGAAAAAATCCTGTTAAACAAGCCAGGCTTGATTTTTTTTTAATTTCCGAGACTCTTTTATCTTCAGTTAATAAATGTATTATTGCACCAAGTTACAGATCTGACCATTCAATGGTTATTTTAAATATAACATTTACACCTTTTAAAAAAGGAAAGCCACTATGGAAACATAACAACAGTTTGTTGCAAGATATAAATTATTTAACAATTATTAATGAAAAAATAAATGATGTTAAAATTCAATATTCTTTACCAGTTTATGAAACTGAAAATATAAAAAACATTCCAAATGATCAAATTCAATTTACCATTAATGATCAATTATTTTTAGAAACTTTGTTAATGGAAATTAGGGGCAAATCAATTTCTTATTCATGTTTTAAAAAAAAAGAAAATGAAAAAAGAGAAAGACAGTTAGTAGAGGATATAGAAAAAATGGAAAATGATTTATCCCAAAGTAACGTAGAAGATTTAGAAACACTAAAGGAGTCATTAGTGCAATTAAGAAAAATAAAAATGCAGGGAATATTAATAAGAACACATGCAAAGATAATAGAAGATGATGAAAAACCATCAAAATACTTTTGTAATTTGGAAAAAAATACATATTCTAGTAAAATAATACCGAAAATTGAAAAAGAAGATGGGACATTTATTAAAGATCAAGTTACAATTTTAGAAGAAACAAAACTATTTTATCAAACACTTTATAGCAGTAGAGATTCTGAACTTTTAGATTTTAACTTAGAAACAGAGTTATCGGGTTACACAGTTCCAAAACTAAATATAGAAGAATCTTCCAATATTGAAGGACTTTTGACATATCTACAAGCCACAATATCGCTTAAAAATATGGCAAATAATAAGAGCCCTGGCACTGATGGTTTTAATGCTGATTTTTTTAAGGTTTTCTGGGGTCAGATTGGACATTTTGTAGTCAGATCAATTAACTATGTTTTTTTACATGATGAACTTTCAGTCACTCAAAAACAAGGCATTATTACATGTATTCCAAAAGAAAACAAATCGCGTTACCAAGTAAAAAACTATAGACCCATATCTCTTCTTAATACTATATATAAAATAGCATCTGGAGCAATAGCCAACAGACTAAAAACAACTTTAAATAAACTAATCAATAAAGATCAAACAGGCTTCATAGCGGGTCGATATGTGGGGGAAAATACGAGAATTTTATATGACATAATGCAATATGCAGAGGATAATAATTTACCAGGTTTACTTTTACTTGTTGATTTTGAAAAAGCTTTTGATTCTTTATCCTGGAATTTTATTAATAAGGTTATGAAGTTTTTTGGATTTGGTGACTCGATAATATCGTGGATTCATGTCCTGTATAAAAATGCTTCGCTAGCAGTCACCCAGGGTGGTAATATTTCATCTTTTTTTAATATAGGTAGGGGCTGCCGACAAGGTGACCCTCTTTCTCCGTATATCTTTATATTATGCTCTGAAATACTAGCAATAAAAATAAGAAACAATAAAAATATCAAAGGTATTACTATCAATAACACCGAGTTTAAAATCTCTCAATATGCAGACGATACATCTGCAATTCTGGATGGCTCTGAGTCTTCACTACATCAAACACTTAATGAATTATCCGATTTTGCAAAAATATCAGGTTTACGTGTTAATTTTGATAAAACACAGGTTGTATGGATTGGAATAAAAAAATACAGTTCTCTGGCAATTAAAACGAAATGGAAACTTAACTGGGGAAAAACTGATTTTAAACTACTTGGAATTCATTTTCACATAGATTTAGACAAAATGAATACAATTAATTACAATGAAAAAATTGTTAAGATAAAAAATATAATTAAACTTTGGAAGAGAAGATATTTAACTCCTTTAGGGAAAATAACCGTTATTAAAACGTTACTATTACCAATTTTAAATCATTTATTTATTGCATTACCAAATCCAATAGAAAAAGTAATTAAAGAGCTAAATTCTATATTTTATGACTTTTTGTGGAATGGAACAGCAAAAATAAAACAATCAGTTGTAGTAAAACAATACTTTGAAGGGGGGTTAAAAATGATAAACCTTAAGGCATTTATTTCAGCTCTTAAAGCAACATGGATAAGAAGATTAATACGAGTCGGCGGTAGTTGGACAACTATTATAGAAAATGACATAAACATAAATAATTTAGCAAACTATGGAAACTCCTTAACAGAAATAATGATCAATAAAACAAGAAACAATTTCTGGAAGGATGTTCTTATATCACACACTCACATTATAAAACATGATAAAATCACAACTTTAGAACAATTCCTAAATACTCCCTTATTTCAAAATGATAGTTTGTGTGTTGGAGGAATGCCTATAGTAAATAAAACATGGAATGATAAGGGTATTTATTTTATCAATGATCTTGTTTCAGAAAATGGAGAAATTTACACAGAAACTGACTTTAAAAAAATATATAACATAAAAACAAATTTTCTACAGTTTAATGGAATAACTCAAACAATCAAAAACTTTGCAAAAAATAATAATGTTAGCATGATCAACAAAAAAGTACACAATCCAATACTGCCAAACCATATTAGTATATATTACAAGTCAATTAAAGGTTGTAAAGACTTCTATAACATTTTAAATAAAAATGATGAATTTCCAACATCAAAAACAAAATGGGAACAAATCTATAATATTTCGAATGAATCATGGAAAGACATATTTTTATCACCTTTCAAGTTTAAATTCAGTTCTACATTACAATGGTTTCAAACCAGAATCATCCACCGAATATTACCAACCAAAAAATACTTGTATACCATAAACGCTATTCCAAGCCCTATTTGCTTATATTGTAATCAAGAGGAAACCATAATTCATCTACTATGGACATGTCCTGCAACAAAATCATTTCTCCAAAAAATACAAAGTTGGCTGAGAAGGAACAACATAATTTTACCTTTTATTGAGGAGTTGTTTATATTTAACATGGGAGAGCAGTTTACTATAGCAGATAACTCTATCATACTTGAAATTAAATACTATATATTTTCTGCAAAAAAACTTAATTCTCCACTTTCAATTACTGCACTTCATAATAGACTTAAATATACATTCAAAGCTCGTAAATACACAGCAATAAAAAGTGACACAGTAAATTCTTTTGATAAAACTTGGAATAAATATAAAACTTTACTTCAAGATTAAGCCTTCTACATATAAATCATAGATAATAAGTTAATGTCCATACAACTGGTGTTTTTATCATATTATTACAGAAATTATATTTATTGGTTTATATAATAATTGCGAATAGTAACCAGGACCTTGACAAATGACATTTTCTATAATTTAAATTCTCTTTACAAAATATAATAAATACCGGTATGCAAAGGAATTGTCAATACACACTGTCATTCAATGGAGTTGTTTTTTTCCTCATTTTTTTTCCTTTTTTTAATACTTCCTTAATTGTTTTGCAGTAATGTGAGCCCATTAATGACAATTGCCTAATTCACACATCATTCTATCAGAAGTGAGAAAGATTCAGAAAGAAAGGACTAAATTTATGTTATTATATATTGTAATTGTTGTTATGTTTGATTGATGTGTAAAAATTGTATATAATTTGCTCATGTTGTAAATCAGTAATAAATGGGCCACTACTATGTAGATTGGCTGGAAAGTAAAAAAAAAAAAAAAAAAAAAAAAAAAAAAAAAAAAAAAGTACCAAGGGAATAACTCTAATTTGAATGAAGATAGAGTTATGGTTCTTGTGTTCTGCACTTCCTCCCATTGCCCTCTATCATTGTGTGTGATGGTTTAATGCAGTCCCATAAGTAGTTTCGAAGTTATGCTCCAGACATGAAAGTGTGATGGACAGACAGAATTGAATTAAATTGGGTTTTACGGCGCACCAACACATGAAAGGTTATATGGCGCCTATCAGGAATTAACATGCCAGGCTCATCCTTCATCTACATCACGATAAAATATGGAGAATAGGCCTCCCACCTTCAAACCTGCAGAGTTGCTGCAAATTCTATAGTAAACGTATATTTTACCTTTAACTGGCTAGACGATTTCAGAGTGAGTTTTTTTGTAAGAAGACATCTTATTGGATGAAGTAGTTACCTCATCCAATCGGGTGTCTTCTTACAAAACACCTCAGTTCTAGAATCACAATGGCTGGATGTGGATGAAAAAAACATTCACTCGTGAAATTTTCGAAATTCACAGCTTCCACGACATTTACTTTCAGTTTCGGTGCTTCATGTATCCAAACGAGTTAATTATCCCATTATGTTTCAGTTGTTTTTAAGGCATGCAACCACGTTAGACCAATAGATTATATCTAGTAAGAGCCGTGCCATCTTCCTGTCTTTGAACTGAAATTGGCCCAAGTTGGCATATTTGATTTTCTGGTACAAAAAAGTACGAGAGATGGAATGACAGTTTATGTTTTATTGGTTATATGTATAATTTTACTTGTGACATGAGCAGGTTATGCTGCCTGCCGGCTATCTTACGTACCAAGAAATAACAAGTAGTATAGAAGAGTTGGTGTTTTTATCCATTTTATGAGTTCAATACCTTTCAGTATATAATATATATACTTATATATAAAAAAAAAATTGGTCCAAAAATCAATTAATATTTTAATCACTCTAAGTCCATATTTTACTGTCCTAGCTCTGTGTCGGCTTTTGGTGAAGAGTTTTTAACACTGAAACTACCCAACTATTGAGGGTATACCTCATACACATGTCAATCTATGGAGAGACAACAAACACTCACCTCTGTTTTCCCTCCTATACTGATTAAGGAACTACCCAACTATTGAGGTTATACCTCATACACATGTCAATCTATGGAGAGACAACAAACACTCACCTCTGTTTTCATTCCTATACTGATTAAGGAACTACCCAACTATTGAGGGTATACCTCATACACATGTCAATCTATGGAGAGACAACAAACACTCACCTCTGTTTTCCCTCCCCTACCAGTATCCGCGTCATCATTTTGGCGAGGTTTCGTGATGATGACGATGATGTTGACGTCTTTCTCTCCAGACTGCCTGTAGTAGTGTCACCCTTTGATGCAGCTGTACACATACAAGACAAATGCAGCTGTACATATACAAGACAAATGCAGCTGTAGACATACAAGACAACTAATATGAATAATGAAAGAAACTCCTACAAACAAGATACAATGACAGAAATGGTTTCATAAAAGGAATTGAAAAAGTAAACATTCTGTAACCCAGTAATGATCGGTCTTGTTTTTTTTTATCTTTTAAACTACAGACTAATGTTTATTATGAGTGAATTACATGTATAGCTTTAACATAGGGAATGTGTAGACTAATGTTTATTATGAGTGAATTACACATATAGCTTTAACACAGGGAATGTGTAGACAAATGTTTATTATGAGTGAATTACATGTATAGCTTTAACACAGGGGATGTGTAGACTAATGTTTATTTTGAGTGAATTACATGTATAGCTTTAACACAGGGGATGTGTAGACTAATGTTTATTATGAGTGAATTACACATATAGCTTTAACACAGGGAATGTGTAGACGAATGTTTATTATGAGTGAATTACATGTATAGCTTTAACACAGGGGATGTGTAGACTAATGTTTATTTTGAGTGAATTACATGTATAGCTTTAACACAGGGGATGTGTAGACTAATGTTTATTTTGAGTGAATTACATGTATAGCTTTAACACAGGGGATGTGTAGACTAATGTTTATTATGAGTGAATTACACATATAGCTTTAACACAGGGAATGTGTAGACTAATGTTTATTATGAGTGAATTACATGTATAGCTTTAACACAGGGAATGTGTAGACTAATGTTTATTATGAGTGAATTACATGTATAGCTTTAACATAGGGAATGTGTAGACTAATGTTTATTATGAGTGAATTACACATATAGCTTTAACACAGGGGATGTGTAGACTAATGTTTATTATGAGTGAATTACATGTATAGCTTTAACACAGGGGATGTGTAGACTAATGTTTATTTTGAGTGAATTACATGTATAGCTTTAACACAGGGAATGTGTAGACGAATGTTTATTATGAGTGAATTACATGTATAGCTTTAACACAGGGGATGTGTAGACTAATGTTTATTATGAGTGAATTACATGTATAGCTTTAACACAGGGAATGTGTAGACGAATGTTTATTATGAGTGAATTACATGTATAGCTTTAACACAGGGGATGTGTAGACTAATGTTTATTTTGAGTGAATTACATGTATAGCTTTAACACAGGGGATGTGTAGACTAATGTTTATTTTGAGTGAATTACATGTATAGCTTTAACACAGGGGATGTGTAGACTAATGTTTATTATGAGTGAATTACACATATAGCTTTAACACAGGGAATGTGTAGACTAATGTTTATTATGAGTGAATTACACATATAGCTTTAACACAGGGAATGTGTAGATGAATGTTTATTATGAGTGAATTACATGTATAGCTTTAACACAGGGGATGTGTAGACTAATGTTTATTATGAGTGAATTACATGTATAGCTTTAACACAGGGAATGTGTAGACTAATGTTTATTATGAGTGAATTACATGTATAGCTTTAACACAGGGAATGTGTAGACTAATGTTTATTATGAGTGAATTACATGTATAGCTTTAACACAGGGAATGTGTAGACTAATATTTATTATGAGTGAAGTACATGTATAGCTTTAACACAGGGGATGTGTAGACTAATGTTTATTATGAGTGAATTACATGTATAGCTTTACCACAGGGGATGTGTAGACTAATGTTTATTATGAGTGAATAACATGTATAGCTTTAACACAGGGGATGTGTAGACTAATGTTTATTATGAGTGAATTACACATATAGCTTTAACACAGGGAATGTGTAGACTAATGTTTATTATGAGTGAATTACATGTATAGCTTTAACACAGGGAATGTGTAGACTAATGTTTATTATGAGTGAATTACATGTATAGCTTTAACACAGGGGATGTGCAGACTAATGTTTATTATGAGTGAATTACATGTATAGCTTTAACATAGGGAATGTGTAGACTAATGTTTATTATGAGTGTATTACATGTATAGCTTAAACACAGGGGATGTGTAGACTATTGTTTATTATGAGTGAATTACATGTATAGCTTTAACACTGGGGATGTGTAGACTATTGTTTATTATGAGTGTATTACATGTATAGCTTAAACACAGGGGATGTGTAGACTAATGTTTATTATGAGTGTATTACATGTATAGCTTTAACACAGGGAATGTGTAGACTAATGTTTATTATGAGTGTATTACATGTATAGCTTAAACACAGGGGATGTGTAGACTAATGTTTATTATGAGTGAATTACATGTATAGCTTTAACACAGGGGATGTGTTCTTCAATGCTTTGATACAAAGGACTATATTTACAGTTTGTTGGTTGAATGGTGTTTTACGTCATTTTCAGCAGTTTACACAGCCTATAATATAACTATCACTGTCGATTTTTTAGAAGAGGAGTTAAGACATGTTTTACAGACTGTAAAAGGTGGTACCTCACATGGAAAGAGATTTATAACTCTTGTTTTTATATTGTCTTAATAGTGAGATGTCTTCATACAAACACAAGACCATTGGCCATATCTCTACTGATATCATAACAGTTTAATACATCTACATGACATTTAGGAAATATCAACCCGACGATGCAGCAATACAGGTCAAATATGACATTTAGGAAATATCAACTTGACGATGCAGCAATACAGGTCAAATATGATATTTAGGAAATATCAACCAGATGATGCAGCAATACAGGTCAAATATGACATTTAGGAAATATCAACCTGACGATGCAGCAATACAGGTCAAATATGACATTTAGGAAATATCAACCTGACGATGCAGCAATACAGGTCAAATATGACATTTAGGAATATCAACCTGACGATGCAGCAATACAGGTCAAATACGACATTTAGGAAATATCAAACTGACAATGCAGCAATACAGGTCAAATATGACATTTAGGAAATATCAACCTGACAATGCAGCAATACAGGTCAAATATGACATTTAGGAAATATCAACCTGACAATGCAGCAATACAGGTCAAATATGACATTTAGGAAATATCAACCTGACAATGCAGCAATACAGGTCAAATATGATATTTAGGAAATATCAACCTGACAATGCAGCAATACAGGTCAAATGTGACATTTAGGAAATATCAACCCGACAATGCAGCAATACAGTTCAAATGTGACATTAAGGAAATATCAACCTGACAATGCAGCAATACAGGTCAAATGTGACATTTAGGAAATATCAACCCGACAATTCAGCAATACAGGTCAAATATGACATTTAGGAAATATCAACCCGACAATTCAGCAATACAGGTCAAATATGTCATTTAGTAAATATCATCCCGACAATGCAGCAATACAGGTCAAATATGACATTTACGAAATATCAACCTGACCATGCAGCAATACAGGTCAAATATGACATTTAGGAAATATCAACCCGACGATGCAGCAATACAGGTCTAATATGACATTTAGGAAATATCAACCCGACGATGCAGCAATACAGGTCAAATATGACATTTAGGAAATATCAACCCGACGATGCAGCAATACAGGTCAAATATGACATTTAGGAAATATCATCCTGATGATGCAGCAATACAGGTAAAATATGACATTTAGGAAATATCAACCTGATGATGCAGCAATACAGGTCAAATATGACATTTAGGAAATATCAACCCGACGATGCAGCAATACAGGTCAAATATGACATTTAGGAAATATCAACCCGACAATGCAGCAATACAGGTCAAATATGACATTTAGGAAATATCAACTTGACGATGCAGCAATACAGGTCAAATATGACATTTAGGAAATATCAACCTTACGATGCAGCAATACAGTTCAAATATGACATTTAGGAAATATCATCCTGACAATGCAGCAATACAGGTAAAATATGACATTTAGGAAATATCAACCTGACGATGCAGCAATACAGGTCAAATATGTCATTTAGGAAATATCATCCTGACGATGCAGCAATACAGGTCAAATATGACATTTAGGAAATATCAACCCGACGATGCAGCAATACAGGTCAAATATGACATTTAGGAAATATCATCCTGATGATGCAGCAATACAGGTAAAATATGACATTTAGGAAATATCAACCTGATGATGCAGCAATACAGGTCAAATATGACATTTAGGAAATATCAACCCGACGATGCAGCAATACAGGTCAAATATGACATTTAGGAAATATCAACCCGACAATGCAGCAATACAGGTCAAATATGACATTTAGGAAATATCAACTTGACGATGCAGCAATACAGGTCAAATATGACATTTAGGAAATATCAACCTTACGATGCAGCAATACAGTTCAAATATGACATTTAGGAAATATCATCCTGACAATGCAGCAATACAGGTAAAATATGACATTTAGGAAATATCAACCTGACGATGCAGCAATACAGGTCAAATATGACATTTAGGAAATATCAACCCGACAATGCAGCAATACAGGTAAAATATGACATTTAGGAAATATCAACCTGATGATGCAGCAATACAGGTCAAATATGACATTTAGGAAATATCAACCCGACGATGCAGCAATACAGGTCAAATATAACATTTAGGAAATATCAACCCGACAATGCAGCAATACAGGTCAAATATGACATTTAGGAAATATCAACTTGACGATGCAGCAATACAGGTCAAATATGACATTTAGGAAATATCAACCTTACGATGCAGCAATACAGTTCAAATATGACATTTAGGAAATATCATCCTGACAATGCAGCAATACAGGTAAAATATGACATTTAGGAAATATCAACCTGACGATGCAGCAATACAGGTCAAATATGTCATTTAGGAAATATCATCCTGACGATGCAGCAATACAGGTCAAATATGACATTTAGGAAATATCAACCTGACGATGCAGCAATACAGGTCAAATATGACATTTAGGAAATATCAACCCGACAATGCAGCAATACAGGTCAAATATGACATTTAGGAAATATCAACCTGACAATGCAGCAATACAGGTCAAATATGACATTTAGGAAATATTAACCTGACGATGCAGCAATACAGGTCAAATGTGACATTTAGGAAATATCAACCCGACAATTCAGCAATACAGGTCAAATATGTCATTTAGTAAATATCATCCCGACAATGCAGCAATACAGGTCAAATATGACATTTACGAAATATCAACCTGACCATGCAGCAATACAGGTCAAATATGACATTTAGGAAATATCAACCCGACGATGCAGCAATACAGGTCTAATATGACATTTAGGAAATATCAACCCGACGATGCAGCAATACAGGTCAAATATGACATTTAGGAAATATCAACCCGACGATGCAGCAATACAGGTCAAATATGACATTTAGGAAATATCATCCTGATGATGCAGCAATACAGGTAAAATATGACATTTAGGAAATATCAACCTGACGATGCAGCAATACAGGTCAAATATGACATTTAGGAAATATCAACCCGACGATGCAGCAATACAGGTCAAATATGACATTTAGGAAATATCAACCCGACAATGCAGCAATACAGGTCAAATATGACATTTAGGAAATATCAACTTGATGCAGCAATACAGGTCAAATATGACATTTAGGAAATATCAACCTTACGATGCAGCAATACAGTTCAAATATGACATTTAGGAAATATCAACCAGACGATGCAGCAATACAGGTCAAATATGACATTTAGGAAATATCAACCCGACAATGCAGCAATACAGGTCAAATATGACATTTAGGAAATATCAACCTGACAATGCAGCAATACAGATCAAATATGTCATTTAGGAAATATCATCCTGACGATGCAGCAATACAGGTCAAATATGACATTTAGGAAATATCAACCAGACGATGCAGCAATACAGGTCAAATATGACATTTAGGAAATATCAACCCGACAATGCAGCAATACAGGTCAAATATGACATTTAGGAAATATCAACCTGACAATGCAGCAATACAGGTCAAATATGACATTTAGGAAATATTAACCTGACAATGCAGCAATACAGGTCAAATATGACATTTAGGAAATATCAACCTGACAATCCAGCAACAGGTCAAATCTCTGTCTTTATATTTACATTTATATGACTCTTTCTGTTAAAAAAAAAGGGTTTAAATTTAAGTAAACTTCATTTTCAAGGTGGCGGAGCTACTATACATGCATCCAATGTATCTCAATAGATAATATTTTTTCCACAGTCTGAAATACAATCTGGTAGTTGTCGATCTTGTATGTTTTTTTTTATTATTATCATTTTCCCAAAGCACATTATAATTTATTACCATGGCAAAGGAAAAAGATTTCTGCATTTTTTCAGCATTAAAGTGGTTTTAAACATCAGTAGTAAATGGCAAGTTTATTATAAAGCGTAAAATCGCATCTTGGAATTTACCATTTACCATTTACCACCGGCATATAAAACGGCATAAACGCCAACAACCAAAAAAAATATGCATATCAGTTTCAAATTTATGCAAGTATGATGTGTTAAATAATGTTACCTGAAGAAGGACTGGAGGTGAAGAAATGTTGGTGACTGAGAAATCATCTATAAACGCTATACAGTCCTGGCCTAAAACTGAAAAATAAGAATATCAGAAATGTTGCTTACTGAGAAATCATCTATAAACACTATACAGTCCTGGCCCAAAACTGAAAAATAAGAATATCAGAAATGTTGGTGACTGAGAAATCATCTATAAACACTATACAGTCCTGACCCAGAGCTGAAAAATAAGAATATCAGAAATGTTGGTGACTGAGAAATCATCTATAAACACTACAAAGTCCTGGTCCAAAACTGAAAAATAAGAATATCAGAAATGTTGGTGACTGAGAAATCATCTATAAACACTATACAGTCCTGACCCAGAACTGAAAAATAAGAATATCAGAAATGTTGGTGACTGAGGAATCATCTATAAACACTATACAGTCCTGACCCAGAACTGAAAAATAAGAATATCAGAAAAGTTGGTAACTGAGAAATCATCTATAAACACTATACAGTCCTGACCCAGAACTGAAAAATAAGAATATCAGTAATGTTGGTTACTGAGAAATCATCTATAAACACTATACAGTCCTGGCCCAAAACTGAAAAATAAGAATATCAAAAATGTTGGTGACTGAGAAATCATCTATAAACACTATACAGTCCTGGCCCAGAACTGAAAAACAAGAACATCAGAAATGTTGGTGACTGAAGAATCATCTATAAACACTATACACTGTCCTTGCCCAAAACTGAAAAATAAGAATATCAGAAATGTTGGTGACTGAGAAAGCATCTATAAACACTATACAGTCCTGGCCCAGAACTGAAAAACAAGAACATCAGAAATGTTGGTTACTGAGAAATCATCTATAAACACTATACAATCCTGGCCCAGAACTGAAAAACAAGAACACCAGAAATGTTGGTTACAGAGGAATCATCTATAAACACTATACAGTCCTGACCCAGAACTGACAAATAAGAATATCAGAAATGTTGGTAACTGAGAAATCATCTATAAACACTATACAGTCCTGACCCAAAACTGAAAAATAAGAATATCAGTAATGTTGGTTACTGAGAAATCATCTATAAACACTATACAGTCCTGGCCCAAAACTGAAAAATAAGAATATCAGAAATGTTGGTGACTGAGAAATCATCTATAAACACTATACAGTCTTGGCCCAGAACTGAAAAACAAGAACATCAGAAATGTTGGTGACTGAAGAATCATCTATAAACACTATACACTGTCCTTGCCCAAAACTGAAAAATAAGAATATCAGAAATGTTGGTGACTGAGAAAGCATCTATAAACACTATACAGTCCTGGCCCAGAACTGAAAAACAAGAACATCAGAAATGTTGGTTACTGAGAAATCATCTATAAACACTATACAGTCCTGGCCCAGAACTGAAAAACAAGAACACCAGAAATGTTGGTTACAGAGGAATCATCTATAAACACTATACAGTCCTGACCCAGAACTGAAAAATAAGAATATCAGAAATGTTGGTAACTGAGAAATCATCTATAAACACTATACAGTCCTGACCCAGAACTGAAAAATAAGAATATCAGTAATGTTGGTTACTGAGAAATCATCTATAAACACTATACAGTCCTGGCCCAAAACTGAAAAATAAGAATATCAGAAATGTTGGTGACTGAGAAATCATCTATAAACACTATACACTGTCCTTGCCCAAAACTGAAAAATAAGAATATCAGAAATGTTGGTGACTGGGAAATCATCTATAAACACTATACAGTCCTGGCCCAGAACTCAAAAACAAGAACATCAGAAATGTTGGTGACTGAGGAATCATCTATAAACACTATACAGTCCTTGCCCAAAACTGAAAAACAAGATTATTAGAAATGTTGGTTACAGAGGAATAATCTCTGAAGGTTGAGTGCATTTTTATTATACAAAATAATTGATGAATGTATTTTAAATATGCATAACACTGCATAAGAATGCAAGCACTGAAATGCACATGGCATAAAACTATAGCTATATGACCTCGAGAGATTGTTAAAAGCAGCAAGCACAAATTTCTTTTAAATGCACTTGTTAGCGGTCAGGAATGTAGTTGTGTGCATCTACATGAACGAAGTTTTGTTCATTACCATTTTATGCATTCACAAACACATCTGAATGCATTTAAAAAAATAAAGTTAAAAACAAGAGTCCCTCAATGCCCTCATGCATGGCCTGTATTGCTCTACTTATGCTTATGAGGCCATGACAGTTTGAGCAAAATAAATAAGTAAAACAAGATGCCCCCGAAGTGGTTTTGACCTTTGATCCCTAAGTGTGACCTTGAGCTTGGAGCCATGGACCTAGATTTTGCGCATGACATGTCTAGACTAATCTGCGCTTGACAAAAGTTACGAGACACAATTAAAGTAACGTAATTAGAACGTCACAATAATAACGTCATAATTTGAATGTCGTGAATATTTTACCTCTCGTCGCTTAATGTTTTAAAACCGCTTTTAAATTAAAAGTATGTATCACAATTTCAAACGGTTTTCGATTTTGTGATTTTGAAAGTTTATACTGTCAGAAAAAAAAGAAAAAGTAAACATCAAAAATTGTGTCATTAAGCCCGGTTTCCCTGGAGAACGGCTCACATATATATTAGAAATACAAAGGGCCATAACTCAGTGGAAAATTATCGAACCGGAACGTCATGATAGTATGCGCATGTCCACTCGATATTGATACTTCCTACCAAGTTTTCTAAGTTGTCTAATTTTATTATTTATAGTCTAATTTATAGACTGATTGATACCAGTCTATGTTGCTACATGTAGAATGTAGTACAACCCAGTATTTGTTTGTCCTACACTCACTGACCTAGTCTGGGGTGCATTCCTGGGGAATCTATATTTAGCTCAATTCCTAATCTGTCGATCACTGCTTTTCAGGTAATATTTTAGAACACCACCAGACTGGCCTGCCAAACCTCCAGATAAAATCAAGATTGTTCATTTGCTGAGTCTCTGTATCTCTGGATTTAAGTGTACAATCTCCGCATTTTGCATCAAAACAAACGTTCATGATTTAACAGCTATATTTTCACAGTGTATCAGCTATTTCCTTCATTGGTCATGTTACGCTCTCTAGTAAGCATGCAAAGGAAGATATTTACAAGTATCAAATCAATGGGGGTCATTAGTGTAACACACTGACTGAATATAATATTAAGGACATAATTAGTTCCTTCAGTGACATAAAAACATCTGTAATATAGGCAAAATATCTCCTGCTTCTTTAATTGGTCAACCTAATTGAAATAACAGGTGTGAGGAATCCTTCTGTGAGGTATCGCTATAATAGCTGCTGCCATGTGCGATGATTATAATTTGTTAAAGAGCTATAAAGACTATAATAAAGTATTTGCATTTAGAAATATTTGCACTTTCATCAAAAAAACAAAAAAAGAAAACAATTGTGGTATAAATTAAACCAAGTCTTTCAAATTTAATAACAATGTCTTCTCTAATAAATAAACTATTTGTGTGCATGTTGAAGTATGTAATCTATTGTTTTATTGACGCATTAATTCCATAACTAATTTAAATTTGCGTTTAAAAAACTAAGTGCGAAAACAAACAAACAAGTATTTAAATTTCCATTTAAAAATGTGCTTTGTGTGCTTTAAATTTTAATTTTGAATAAAAATCTCAATCTCGGATTTTTAATTAGTTTTGGCAGGCCTGACCAGGTGACATGTTTATCAAAGATTGAGCATATTAATTTACATTTAACCTATATTACCGGAAGTCAAGAAGGAGGTGTTTCTTTTAGAAAATTGAAGATTAATTTGAAGAGACAGTTAAACTGCTTATCGTAGCTATATAAGCTTGCAAGGAAAACAAGTTGTTTGTGCTATAAAACAGTTATTACACAAAAATGTCAGTTCCTGGTAGGAAAGCTGGAGAACTTGGTGCCCCCAGGAATGTGGCTTCAGAGGAATTGTTTGACCATTTTTGTCAACCGTGTTGTGACGAGGGTCAGCAGGAACTTGCCGCGGGATTTTGTGTGGATTGTTGTGAATACTTGTGTAAGAAATGTTATATGCATCATTGCACACCACGTCAGACAAAACATCATGTTCTACAAGACAAGACAACCATGCCAAGAAGTATGCCCCAGACAAAAACCCTGGATGAGGCCATCAACAAATGTCCCCAACATCAAGGTGAGGCTATTACATTTAACTGTAGGTCACATGACCAGCTTGTCTGTGGCATCTGTGTCGGAACTGACCATCGAAGTTGTGATGATATCAGCTATGTAGAAAAGGAGTATGAAGGTTTAGAAAAGAAACTTTCCGACATTGAACAGCAAATTGACAGCAATACAAGAACAACTGAACAAAATGTTGCAGATATAGACTCATACTGCTCAGGTGCAGTAGAAAGCATTGGACAGTTTAGACAAGAAATAAATCGCTTTTTAGACAAACTTGAACATGAAGTTATTAATGAGACAAACAGGATACGAGATGAAGATCAGGTAAACATGACCTCAATTGCTGCCAAATTAGACACCATGAGAAGTGAAATCCATTCTACAGCCTCCAACCTCGATACTTTACGCAGAACTAAACAAAACGGGAAACTGTTTCCTGCTATGGACAGAACCAAACTTGAAATGCAAACAATAGTGGATGGTCTTACCCAGATAGAGACTGACAACAAGATTCGGAGGTACAGGTTTGAGCCAGAAAAACAGATACAAGATTTGATGAGGAATCTGACCGGCGTGACCACACTGGGAATTCTATCGCTGATAGATGAACCAAATGAAAATAAAAGTACACAACAGACAGAACTAAAAGACAGCAAAACAACACTAACACTGGAGCAGCCAAGTGACAGCAAAGTAACGCAAACAGAGATACCAAATGACCAAAAGGCACCCCAAACAGAAAAATCCATTGACAGGAAAAGTACAGAAACAGAGATACCCGTTCCCCGAACTGCAACACACAATAAAGACATCAATGTCCAATCATCCAATCACCGGTGTACCTGCTATATATCAGGCTCAACCCTGCTTCGTGACAACCAACTTGTCATTGCTGACTTTAACAACAATAAAGTCAAATTAGTGGATACAAAACAAAACAAAATAATATCTGCAGAACAGTTGTCATCAAATCCATGGGATATAACCAAGGTGAACAACACACAAGTCGCTGTGACAATACCTAACCAGAATAAAATCCAGTTCCTGTCAGTAGTATCCCAATCCCTGTCCAAACGTCAAAGGATAAAGGTCAATGGGGAGTGTCGTGGTATAGTACATAATGATGGGACACTGATAGTGACATTTGGGGGGCCACCTACGGTGGATATAATCAACATGACCGGCACTGTGTTGAGATCTCTGATGAATGATGCCATTAATAAACAACTGTTTGTAGAACCGTGGTACATAGCGATCAGCCCAGATAAGACGGCCGTGTACGTGTCTGATTACAGGAACACAGTGACGTGTATGGCGATGGACGGTACCGTGAAGGCAGTCTACAAGGATGATAACCTGGAGAGCCCACGTGGTCTGGCTATAGACAGGACAGGGACAGTGTATGTCTGTGGCCACGGTTCCAGTAACATCCACCAGATTACAGCCGAGTGTATCAAGATACAGATACTACTGGTACAGGAACATGGAGTGTCTTGTCCATACTCCATCACTTACTGTGATAGGGAGGACAAACTATATGTTGGAATGTATAATAACAATAATGTTAAAGTGTATCAGTTGAAATAAGAATTAAAGCCGCATCTTTTTTTATAAAGAGATTATAAAGTATATATATAAAGGGCCATAGGCAATGTTGCAGTCAACTCTGCCTATTATCAACATATTAACATAGAAACCAAAACCGTTAACGTTCTTAGTAATGTCTACAGTAAATATAACAAAGGTCCTTTAACTGATTAATTTCTTCATAGACCTTCAAGATCGCATGTCTATTATCGACACCATGATACTGTTGTTGTTTTTTCAAATCTTACTTCCGTATTTTCCAAAATATAAGACCCACATTTTTCATCATTTATAAGGTCTGAATTAGGGGGTGCATCTTATGTATTAAGACGGTCCAGGGCATTTTAAACCTATTTAAATGGGGTTGAAAAATCAGCCTCTTCCCAACTGCAAAAAACTTTTTTTCCCCCCCAATTCTTAGAAAAAAAATCCCTTTCTTCAATTTTCCCTTAAACGGACACATGGCAATCTTGATTTTTTTAAAACCTGCGGCCTCCTGATAGTTTTTCTACGTAACCTGTATATTTGCAATCATTCATATAAATTGTTAGAATAATTCAAGGCAAATTGTTTATACCTATTTCTAATTATGCACCGATAATATATTTAAAATTTTGGAAGAAAAACAAAAACCTCATTTTATTTTATTTAATTATATGCAAGCAGCTTTAAAGTCAAAATGATACATGATTAATACATCAAGGTGCTGATTTAATTCTTGATATAAAACTCAGATTGTCTTGTGTCCCTTTAAGATATAAATCTCAAGATTGTCATGTGTCCCTTTAAGATACAAAACTCAAGATTGCCAAGTGTTCCTTTAAGATATAAAACTCAAGATTATCATGAGTCCCTTTAAGATATAAAACTCAAGATTGTCATGTTTCCTTTAAGATATAAAACTCAGACTACCATGTTTCCTTTAAGATATAAAACTCAGATTGTCATGTGTCCCTTTAAGATATGATTGTCATGTGTCCCTTTAAGATATAAGGTGTACCTTAAACAATAAATTGCCAACAATAAATTGCCATAAATAATGAAAATCACGCTCTTTTTCCCCCAATTTTGACAGTCTTGCGCTCTTTTTTCCCCAAAATCAGAAGGCCTAGACCTTTTCCCAATTTTCTTGAAAAAAAGCTGTCTAGTCAGGACTTATGTTACATCAGTGTTTTCCACGTGACGCAAAGTTGATCTGGGTTTGTTTCCCTTAAAGTATGTGATATTTTTGTGATATAGATTGTGGGGCTTAATTGAGTGAATAGTTAGTAGCCTAATAATAACACAATAGTTGTATAAAAAACAACTACAACACCTGACAGTGTCTTTGTTTACTAAATCCTCTTTCCTAAATCCACTGATTTGCTTGCATTATCGTTCACAATTATATATACGGACATGCCAATTTTCATCTTTAGGTACAGTTGGAAATTGTGTGTAATATCTCTGTTTTGTTTTACACACATGCTTTGTAAAGTGTTGAGTTTTTATTTCTGCTCGCTTAAAATGAAGGGTGCGTTTCATTTCTGCAGATATATATATATACATGCTTACGGGTGTCGATAAGAAGGTCATTATAGTACAAACCCTAGCAGTGACTCTACGACAAATCAAACTTTATTTACATAATTACATTTTTCACGTTAAACCATAAAAATGTTAATTACGTGTATGTTATCACTATTTAAATTAGGGTTTACTAAATACTTTCATTTATTAAGAATATGAAGAAAAAAAAATTGTATTGGCAAATTTTCAAATTGTATAAAAAAATCAAGATTGCTGTGTGTCCCTTTAAAGATGCAGGTAGACAATTTAACCCTTAACCCGCTAAGCACGACTATAATAGCCTTTGCGTCCATTGTAAACCCACATCAGCCTGCGAGTAACTCGTAGGCTGATCAGGGTTTACAATGTCTGCTGATCAGTCATTTCCCCAAAACACCCCTTTTTCACGTAAATGGAATGGTCTTATTTCAAAGAAAGAACTGTCCATTATATATATGTAGTGGGTTACGGGTTAAAGATGTGAGATGGGAATTATGATTAATCTGTTTGGGGTTTAACGTCATGTTTCAGCTCATTTTTAATACTTAGGCTATGTATGATGGTAAATTTTTAGTGGTGGAGGCAGACGACCCATTATTCCTGTTTAGGAACTAGGTAATAGATAGTCTGGTCTCAGCGAGTTGGCTTATTTAAACACCGAGATGGGCATAGCCCATCGAGGTGTTTAAATAACCAACGAGCTCTATCTTTTTTGTAGCATGGTGTACTTAGTAACACTGTGACCTCATAGTGACCGTACTCTAAATTCCAATATCCGGTAATAGTAGTAGTACGGTGTAGCCACGCCCTTTAGTTACCCTAAATTAAACGATTTAATGCTCTGCATTCATCAAGGAAATGTCATCGAGTTGGTTGATCTAAACATCAAGGTGTTCAAAAAACCAACGAGATGAGACTATACTCTATTTGTTTTGTAACATGTCCATTTCATCTGTCTGTCATACTCTAACTTCCAATAACTAGTAGTTAGAGTAAACAATTTATTGTGACAAGTGTTATTTTCAATTAAATGATTTACACCTGTGTAAATACAAAAGGCATTTCAGAGACCATGCTACAATAAAAGTTGTATTGAACGATATCATTTATATTATTTATATTGTGTGTAGCTACTACAGGGCTTTTTTGGTTTTTAAATTGTGAAGACTCCCTAGCCTGGTCATTTTGTGAAAAAAAGTGTGATAACGGTCTAATAAAAGTATTGAAAGATTAATTGTTAAAAGCGATATTAAACTCAATACATACATAATAACACGCTTTTTAAAAAAAAAAAATAATAATAGAATTGTTCAACATAATATGATGTATATGTATGAACAACAACATTGTGAAAGTAAGAGGGGAAATTTTGTTTACTAAAAACTAAACAAAATATTGTAAAAAAAAGAAAAGAAAAAAAAAGCCACAATTGTGAAAAAATTACCAATTTTGAATTGTGAATTAGCCGAATGTTGGCCCCTATAGAAGGAAAAAAGCCCTGTACTAATTTAGTGTTTGTTTTGTTATAACAACTGTCTATTCACAGTGATATGGTAACCTTTCTGGTCCACCTTTTAAATGTTGTATGCAAATAAACATACTGATGTTTGTAGTGAAATTTCAAAATGTCGTAATTGGACATATACTTAAGGAAAAAATATACGCAACTTTTTTTAAGGTCAATATATATGAAGTGTTAAACAGCAAAATGTTGTAATTAGACGTATACTTAAGGAAAAAAGAAGTGCAACTTTTTTACGGTCAGTATATATGAAGTGTTATTTGTTCAAATAATCTTCTGTTAATTTACAATAATCTTAAGTAAAGCATGAAATACAAAATTTAACAGATGCACATATTTTCGTCTCAAGCACCTACGTAAGCGCTTCCGAACCCCAGCAAAACCACCGTGAAACCATCCTGAAACTGCCGTGAACATTAGGTGTCCTCGTAACAATCGAATACATGCAAGAACCATTTCTAACCGAATATGTTAATATGTTAGTATTTGCTGACCGCGTTATATGATTGAATGCTTGGTTTCGCTTATAATGAACATTTATCTGACTCTTAAATTCACACAAAACTAGCAGAATATTAATATCAGACCTAAATACTGTGTACTGAAATAAAAGTAGTTTTTAGTTAAATGCATGTCAAGATATTTGATGCACGCCAAGATATTTGATTATTAATACAGTTGCGTTTCTTTTTTCCTTTATACATGTATGTAGTGGCAGCTTCCTGTTGTTATGCCACCTGTTGGAATCCCTTGCAACAAGAAAACAGGAGGCCAAAGAGGGCCTGTTGAGGGCCTGTGGGGTGCTCTATGGCAAAGAATGGCTCTTTTAACAGGTGAAAAGTGATCCAGAACCGAATTTGACTGTTTATTATTTTAAAGTTAACATTTTTCAAAAGGGTGTACTTCAATTACGGTATTATTATTTTTTTATTGAATTTTTTTTTTCATTTTTTTTTTCATTTAAATTATTATAATTATTTGAACAAAACAAAAGGAAAGCTTTAATATCCCAACAATGTTGAAATCACTTTAATCAGATGTATATATAGAATAACCACTTTTATCAGAATATACATCTAATAAAAGTGATTATATAGAATAAATATAATATGAATTTTCAGGTAATGTTTTTTATGTTGCTGTTGTTTTAGTTTGCAAAAATGCAGTGTCACATACATGTAGCAAATATTATTCATGACAATCAACTTCAACATTTTATAGCAGATTAAATGAGTGTATGAACATATTTCCTACAGTAGCTAGTTACTATTTTCAGAATACATACAAAACAGTCTATTTTATAATTATTTTTTGTTTAGAATTTGCCGTATCAGGAAACTCATTACTCAGTGAGTATTGCAAATGCATAAAATATTCATTTTCTTCAAAACATGCAACTCCGTGTGTTCTCAGAACACAGTGAGACCTATATATAGGAGACAATGGTTCTCAGAACACAGTGAGACTAATATATAGGAGACACTCAATGTGTTCTCAGAACACAGTGAGTCCTATATATAGGAGACACTCGGTGTGTTCTCAGAACATGGTGATACCTATATATAGGAGACACTCAGTGTGTTCTCAGAACATGGTGATACCTATATATAGGAGACACTCAATGGTTCTCAAAACACAGTGAGACCTATATATAGAAGACAATGGTTCTCAGAACACAGTGAGACCTATATATAGGAGACACTCAATGTGTTCTCAGAACATGGTGAGACCTATATATAGGAGACACTAGTGTGTTCTCAGAACACGGTGATACCTATACATAGGACACTCAGTGTGTTCTCCGAACATGGTGAGACCTATATATAGGAGACACTAAACGTGTTCTCAGAACATGGTGATACCTATATATAGGAGACACACTCAGTGTGTTCTCAGAGTACACGGTGAGGCCTATATATAGGAGACACTCAGTGTGTTCTCAGAACACGGTGATATATAGGAGACATTCAATGGTTCTCAGAACACAGTGAGGCCTATATATATAGGAGACACTCAGTGTGTTCTCAGAACACAGTGAGACCTATATATAGGGGACACTAAATGTGTTCTCAGAACATGGTGATACCTATATACAAGAGACACACTCAGTGTGTTCTCAGAGTACACAGTGAGGCCTATATATAGGAGACACTCAGTGTGTTCTCAGAACACGGTGATATATAGGAGACACTCAATGGTTCTCAGAACACAGTGAGGCCTATATATATAGGAGACACTCAGTGTGTTCTCAGAACACGGTGATACCTATATATTGGAGACACTCAATGGTTCTCAGAACATGGTGAGGCCTATATATAGGAGACACTCAGTGTGTTCTCAGGACACGATGAGACCTATGTATAGGAGACACTCAGTGTGTTCTCAGAACACGGTGAGGCCTATATATAGGAGACACTCAGTGTGTTCTCAGAACACGGTGAGGCCTATATATAGGAGACACTCAGTGTCTTCTCAGAACATGGTGAAACCTATATATAGGAGACACTCAGTGTGTTCTCAGAACACGGTGAGACCTATATATAGGAGACACTCAGTGTATTCTCAAAGTACACAGTGAGGCCTATATATAGGAGACACTTTCCAGGTATTTTGGGGGAAAAGGACCTTTGTAAATTTGGGAAATTTCTATCGTAAAAACGACCAAATTGGGATTTTTTTAAAGATAAAATTGACAATTGAGAATTGTTAACATCAACATTTTGTAAGTTAGGGCGAGGTAAAAGCCTAATAGGTATTATTAGGAACACTATTACATCAATAACATACCATCTGTATTGATTAGTATGTAACATAAGGGATGTATCTGTAAATTTATATATTTTATTTTGTTTGAGATTGGGAATATATTCAACAATTAAAAAAAACACACTATTTTCCATTTTTTTTTTGCCCCGTGAGACACCTAGAAAAAGCCCTGTTAAAGTTTACAGTTTCTTGTATAAGTCCTTCCTTTATTCTTCAGATTATATAAATTAAAACAAACCAAAGTATAAAAGATTAATAGAAGATTTAATGTTTGATTGTCTTCTCAATTATTTATTATTCCAGTAAATAAGATTATGAAATGAAAATAAAAAATAATTTCATTAGCATTTAATGCAATTTTAATTATTTAAAGACGTTGCAGGCTTACCTGTAAGTAGCCATGACATTAAATAATTAAATTTACATTTATGTGTTTATTAAAGATTGTTTTTCTATTCATTTTATAAAACTGTCATTCACATGTTTACAAACATCAATAAGTCAATATACCATACTCCACTGAATAGGGCCTCCCACAGCATAATTTGTGACTCCACTGTCAGGAAGTGTCATCTCCTACTAATTACATGCTGGGTTTGAGAGTATAGGGACATACCTGAGCATACTCCTATGTGTTACGTAACACACTAATCTCCTACTAATTACATGCTGGGTTTGAGAGTACAGGGACATACCTGAGCATACTCCTATACTAGAGTGTACGTATAATTCAGAGTTGGGTGTCGGAAAAATTAAAAAGGTAAAAATGCAATAAAAAGTGAAACCGGAGTAAGGTTAGGGTGAGGGATGTATAATTTAGTAAATAAAATAATCGCAAAAACTGGAGAATTATAAGAATAGCTTCAAAATAAGTCTGTATGAATCCTCTGTTGGGTTTGCATTCACAACAATATTAAACTTATTTATCAATAGTTAAATTGTTATGTATACATTTAATAATAATTCCATAAAACTTTCCAAACTTCAATGTAAGGGAAACAAATCATCATTTACATACTTTGTATAATTATTGAGTTATCTCCCTTACATTAAAAGTGCAACCCAACGGAGGGTAGTGAAACGGAGGGTAGTGAATACTTGTTTTTTTATCTTTAGTTTGTGTTTCATTTCATCAAAATCAAGCCTGAGTTTCTTTATATGCTTTGTTTACATGTTGTTATTATATTATGTGATTGTAATGCCAGAAATGGCCCATAATTGGAGATGAAAAAATATTCTATTCTATTCTATTTATAAGGGTACATGCAAAACAAATTGTTATCTTACAGTTTCTTGTATAAGCCCTTTTATTATTATTCTGATTATACAAATTATTTAAAATAAACCAAAGTATAATATATACTAATAAAAGCTTTAATGTATAATTGTCTTCTCATTTATTTATTTAAGATCCACTAAATAATTATGATTTTTCATTTTAAGATTACGAAATGAAAATAAAAATAATTGTATTAGCATTAAATGTAATTTTAATTATTTGTAGATGTTGGCTCAACTGTAAATGGCTATGACATTAAATAATTAAATTAACATTTATATGTTTATTAAAGATTGTTTTCTATTCCTTTCATAAAATCGTCATTCACATGTATACAAACATCAATAAGTCAATATACACACTCCATTGATTAGGACCTGTCACACCATAAATTGTGACTCCACTGTGTTTTATTGGCCTTTGCAGTGCTTTATTGATCAGGAATTGTTACGTAACGGGATTCTGCACATATTAATGATCGAATCTGGCTGGTTTAAGAGCTTGTACGAGATCTTATGGATATATAACTAATGTGTAAGTTTGGTTAAGATAGAGTGAAAAATGGAAGCGAGCAGTGGTAACTGGAATTTCCATCTGTTCTTAACAAAATGTTCACAGAGTTTGTATAACAATAAGAGCTGATAAAAATAGTTTAACCACATATATCTGGTGATCATGCATAGCAGATAGTATTAAAGTGAGTTATCTGCATGGCATAAACGTTCCGAAGGCCAAACAATGTCATTTTTTTCAATTCAAGAGCAAAAAACTCCCTTCAATACCATCTGATATTCATGATTGAAGAACTTATTATTATTCACCTTCTGTAAAAAATAAACTTTTAAATAATTGTGGTAACAAAGTCAAAACAAGTATTTTTTTGCAGATTCAAGGGCAGATAACTCACTTTTATACTATCAGATACATGTTTATGTGGTTAACTACAGAAGACTCAGTTTGATACCATCAGCTATATGTGGTTAAACTACAGATAACTCAGTTTGATACCATCAGATATATGTGGTTAAACTACAGATAACTCACTTTGATATCATCATATATATATGGTTAAACTACAGATAACTCACTTTGATACCATCATATATATGTGGTTAAACTACAGACAACTCACTTTGATATCATCAGATATATGTGGTTAAACTACAGATTACTCACTCTGATACCATCTGCTATATGTGGTTAAACTACAGATAACTCACTTTGATATCATCAGATATATGTGGTTAAACTACAGATAACTCACTTTGATATCATCAGATATATGTGGTTAAACTACAGATAACTCACTTTGATACCATCAGATATATGTGGTTAAACTACAGATAACTCACTTTGATATCATCAGATATATGTGGTTAAACTACAGATAACTCACTTTGATACCATCAGATGTATGTGGTTAAACTACAGATAACTCACTTTAATATAATCATATATATGTGGTTAAACTACAGATAACACACTTTGTTACCATCAGATATATGTGGTTAAACTACAGATTACTCACTTTGATACCATCAGATATATGTGGTTAAACTACAGATAACTCACTTTGATATCATCAGATATATGTGGTTAAACTACAGATAACTCACTTTGATACCATCGTATATATGTGGTTAAACTACTTGTATGAGATCTCATTATTATACACACTCTGTTAACACTCTGTAAACATTTGGTTAAGAACAGATGGAAAACTTGAGGATGTTTTCAGTAAAAACAGATGTCTCCGCCCCCCCCAACACACCGAAAAAAACAGATGTCTCTGCCTACTCCCCCCACCCACACACCCCACCCCCACCACCCTCACCCCAACTGGGGCAAGTGCCATAAATCTGCCAAAAATCATTCAATGGGCGATGATATGCGTAATTAGGATTGGTACTGATCCTCCTTGCCAAGTTTCTCTGAAATCCGGCCAGGGGTTCAGGAGAACTAGCCTGGACAAAGTTTGTGTATTAAAACTTTTAAGGGCCACAACTCTGCCAAAAACATTCAACCCAAACACGGCGACAATATGCGCAACTAGGCTTGGTACCGATCATCCCTGCAAAGTTTCGTTGAAATCGTCCTGGAGTTCAGGAGAACTAGTCCGGACAAAGTTTGTGTATTAAAACTTCAAAGGGCCATAAATCTGCTGAAAACCATTCAACTGGAACATGGGGAAGATATGCCCAACTAGGCTTGGTGCTGATCATCCTTGCAAAGTTTCGTTGAAATCTGGCCAAGGAATCAGGAGAAGTATTCTGGACAAAGTTTGTGCATTATAACCTTTAAAGGGCCATGACTTTCCAAAAACCATTCAACCACACCATGGCAACGATGTGCAACTAGGCTTGGTACTGATCATCCCTGCAAAATTTCGTTGAAATCCGGCCAGGGATTCAGGAGAAACAGTCCAGACAAATGTTGTGTATTAAATTCTTTAAAGGATATAACTACGCCAAAAATCGTTCAACCGGAACATGGCGAATTATGCGCAACTAGGCTTTGTACTGATCATCCTTGCCAAGTTTTGTTGAGATCCGGTCGTAGATTCAGGAGAACTAGTTTGGACAAATTTTGTGTATTGAAACTTTTAAAGGACCATAACTGCACCAACAATCATTCAACCCAGAACACGGCGATGACATGCACAAATGGGCTTGGTACTGATCATCTCTGCAAAGTTTCGTTGAAATCCAGTCGGGTTCAGGAGAACTAGTCCGGACAAAAGTGTGTGACTTACAGACAAGAGACAGACAACCGACAGACAGCACAAAAACAATACGTCTCCCCTACACAAAGTGCGGGAGACATATGTCTCCCCTACACAAAGTGGGGAAGACATAAAGTGTTTTTATAGTAACAATCATAATGGCAAATTATGCATTTTTACCAATTCAAGGGCAGGTAACTCAGATATAAGATGTTGAATCTCGCTGGTTCAAGAAGTTATCCGACATCTTATGGATATATAACTACTGTGTAAGTTTGGCTTTGACAGGATTAAACATGGAGGAGCTAGAGTGCCCACAAGGCAAAATCATGCATTTTTGCCAATTCAAGGGCAGATAACTCAGCTATTGGGCAGTCGAATCTGGCTGCTTCAAGAACTCGTCCGAGATTTTATGGGTACATATCTACTGTGTAAGTTTGCTTAAGATTGGATAATAGATAGAGGAGCTAGAATTTTCACAGGCAAAATTATGCATTTTTGTAAATTCAAGGGCAGATAACTCATAGCTAAAAGATGTCGAATCAGAACTCGACCAAAATTTAATAAATACTTTGTAGTATTATGTTAGTTACTATGTAAGTTTGGTTAAGATTGGATAACAGATAGAAGGGCTGGAGCGACCACAAGGCAAAATTATGAATTATGTAAATTCAAAGGCAGATAACTAGGCTATAAGATGTCGAATCTGGCTGGTTCAAGAACTTGTCTGAGATTTGGTAAAGATCAACTGCAAAATGAAGTTGTAGAGTGTCCACACCATAAAGTTTATGGACAACAGACGACGGACAACATACCATGGCATAATCCCTACTGACCTATGGCCAGTAGGGCTAAAACACAATATGGCGCCTAACAGGAATGAATATGCCAAGCTCATCCTCCATTTACATCAAAATAAAATATGGAGAATGGGCCTAGAACCTTGTAACCTGCAGAACTGTAGAGTTGCTGCAAATTTTCTATAGTAGGCACTCCATTTATGATGGAGCCATGTTTCCATGTTTGCATATGCAGTGTCATGACTTTAAATGAGCATAAAAAATGATAACATGAAATGGTGTGTGTGTGTGTGGGTGGGGGGTGGGGGTGGGGGTCCTACCACTCTGCTAACAGGATTTGCAGTGGTTGTATTCTGCCCGGCACATGGGAGCTAAAAATGGAAGCAAGAGGCCCTCTAGGGCCTCTGGATGCTCTACTAGCTAACATGGCTCTTATAACATCAATGAAGCTGGTAAAGGAACGGATGAAAAATGAAGGCCCCGTTGTCTTAACAAGGCAAAATATAGCATTTTTAATTAAATCAAGGGCAATAACTCCGCTGTTACTAGACCGATCTGGCTGGTTGTCGAACTTGTCCGAGGTTTCATTAATATTAGCAATCTAATAAAGTTTGATAAAGATCGGATGAAAATTGAAGGCCCTATCGTCTTAATTAGGTAAAAATTAATGGCGGACAGACGACGGACAACTCGCCATCCCATAAGCTCTGTTGGCCTCTGCTGGCCCTTGGCCAGTAGAGCTAAAAATGAAGGCCCTATCGTCTTAACGATACAAAAGTTAACAACGGACGACGGACGGATGACGGACAACTCGCCATCCCATAAATGCAAACAAAGCTTAAACATGTTAAATGAAATGCAAATGGAACGTACTGGAATGCAAACAGAATGCATTTTCGGAGTAAAACATTATGTGCCTTATAGATTAAGGAAACTTAAACCAACTTACATGCCATGTTCCTGTGACTGAACGGGTCCATGGCCAATGACACGAGTGTCTCAGTGTACGACTTCTTCCACAGTTTGGTACCCGTGTCAGCATTCCACAGAATAACCGAGTATGGCGGGTGAAGGGCAACCAGGAGATCATGTGATGCATCTTGCCATGGCAACCACTCCAAACCTGATCAAATTCATGAGGAAATAATAATACAAAAATGGTTACCATGAAGTTCATTATGAACTAGCTGCTGTATTATAAAACAACATATAACTAGAAATTAGAAATGTGTCCATGGGACATGGATGCCCCCCAATGAAAACAATCAGCAAAAAACATAAAAGGGAATTTCACTCTGGTAATACAAAGTTCAATCGCATTAAAATCAGACCCTTTAACATGCTACCATACTTTTCGCTAAGGATCTAACCAATCTCCATTGCATGGCACGTCAGACTGACCTTATGAGTAGCCAATCAGATTTCAGCCTACAAAATAGTTTGGTATTGACAGCTTTACTGCGCATGTCGCGTTTCAATAAAATGCTGTGGAGCAGTCTACGCTCGGTATTGAAAGAGACAATGTCCGTAACGTTTAGCTCACAAAAGAACTGCGTTGACAAACATAATACACCAACCATTATTGTATATTTACTGGAAAAAAAAAAAAGACTGACGGAATTTAATAGTGGTACAAAAAAAAACTGATTCGTGGGATTGAACCCACACTAAAATGACATGAGCGGTCAATTACGCTATCAACTGAGGCCAGATGACTTACTTTTAGAATATGTAATGTCGTAATAATTTCGGTGGAATGTATATTTTCAAAATACACATGACAGCGATGATTTTCTTCGTATCTTGATGTAAAACATGCCATTTAGTGCATTTCTTTGTATTTATCGTGCAATAACACTGCAATAACATACAAAGATTTTATTTGGATATATATCTGTTTTATGTAGATTTTCGTTTGTTCAGTTCACTCGAATGTGATCTGAAGTGCATATGAAATGCGCGATTTCATTGGTTGAATTTAGTTGATCTTCTCATGAATATTGATTAGATGAAAGGTCGATCTGACGTGACCTCAAAGGCAAAGTTGTCAGATCCAATAGTGGAGATTATCAAAGCGTAATTAGGATATGATTTTGAATGAGATAGTACAAAGTTGATTTTGACACCGAATCAATATGCAAATTTTGAAATCAAAGTTAAGCATCCTGTAAAGTTTTGAAACGATCGGTTTTAGGAGGAGATGGACACACAAGAATGTGAAGAAAAAAGTGCCAAAACTCGGGTAATAATGGGTCGATTTGGATGCTGAGTTGATATGCACACCCTACATCACAGGTAAGCATCCTGTAAAGTTCTGTAGCAATCGGTCGAAAACAGTGGGAGGAGATAGACACACTTTCAGGGACGAATGAATGGACGGACACTCAGACGGGCATGTCTAACGCTATAAGCCCCCTCACCATTCGGTGGTGTGGGGCAAAACAATTAGATGTGCCAGCTGTAGATTCTGGCATTCTATAAAATAGATGTGCCAGCTGTAGATTCTGGCATTCTAGAAAATAGATGTGCCAGATGGAGATTCTGGCATTAAGGAAAACAAAAGCTACACAGTGACAAATAAATAGGGAATATATCCAGAAAATAAAACACTTTTCTTCAGTTATGAAAGGATGAATGTTTAGGGAGAATATTTACAGGATTGGTTTATTAATGGATTAAGTGTACAAAATAAAGTCTGTGGCAGCTCCTCTTCCGCGCCTTGCAGGAGAGAAGATCCCCGTGTTTTTACTATAGGAAGCGCTCTGACCGTACACAGACAGATGAAATATCAAAATCGTAAAAAGGGCTGTTAAAGTCAGAGAAGGCTCGGATTACTGTATTCACAGAATAGACCTAGCCAATAATGTTCTTTTAGGAGAATAACTTCATAGATATTTTACTTTCATTCTAATCCTTTTTCTTCTAAGAAATAAAATATTGTTATGATCGGGTTTTCAAGTCTTTGAAGTTTGAATGTTTAGCGAGTCTTCACATTCTGAGGTCACTAAACTTTCACTTAACTTTTAGCAGCCAGCGTAACCGTAGATATTTAAAACTTTGTCATTACTAGTTCAAAAACTTAATGATTACCTGATTTATATACTCATCATCTAATGCCATTGGCATTAAAAGTTAGTTTTGATCGACTTTTCACTTTTATAAGAGCACCTGTCATTGTTTTAGCAGCCATTGTTGTTGTTGTTGTTGTAAATCTTCACCGCCTATAAAGGCAAACCTCTTTACGAGTAGAACTGTTAATATCCTTCACCATATTTCAATACATAGTCAATATCCTCCACCGGATTTTTCAGTCCGTAATTAAAATAGATTCACATGTAGGCTATATAAAATATTAAATAATTAAAAAATTCTTTTTGAGTAGAAACACGTCCGACACCTTCAACTAAAAGCACAATGATAAAAGTATATGTACACGTTTACGAACACATTTTAAAAGTATGTGTTTGGCAGAGTTACTCGCAAGGTAGAACAGCAAAGTTTATGTCTGCTCCAGTCAGCTATCTGGCACTGCATGTTACAATATCGAGTAACTTTACATAATGAACATGGCGAGAGATTATGTCCCTTGCTGCAATATGAACACAATGTAAACATATATGCAGGATTAATATCTTCCTCGTCGTCCGAGTCCAAATGCTGCAGATGCTGGGCATAAATACCTTTAAGTATCACACTATAGTGTCATATTCCTCTTGACTGACTGCGACATGTTCTACTGATGGACTTTCCAAATTAGATACCTGATTGGCTGTTTCAGAGACATGTTCATAGTTTTTACATGTTTTTCAGATTTTCAGTTACTGACTGGGAATCAAGGTTTGATTCATCCAAGTTTGTATTATGTATGTCACAATTCAACACACCGGAGCACTCGGGAGCATCCAAGACCTTGGAGTCAGCGCTTTTCTGAGTACTACTGGTTGGAACGAGTGTGGACTCACGGCGCGAATAAAAGTGTGGACATTTTCTAGTCTTTATAGCTGTAATCACTGTTAGACATACATTGCACGAGCAAATTGTGTTATTCAATTAAATATCAGATGACAAGGCCCACTCAATAAAGCTTTTGTATGAAGTAAACATATAAAGCAGGTTTTTCATTTTAAATTGTGTTTTTGTTTTATTTTTGTTCCAAAACAATAACGAATAACCAGAAAAGTTTTGTATTTAGTACAGCTAAATTATTAACTTATATTTTTCTTCATTGATATTTTTCTTCATTGATGTCATTATTATTAGTACATTGTATTTTTTTTTTTAGCTATAACCTAGATAATATTCAATATAGCAATGCTAAACAAAGAAATAACTTTAATCTGACCTCAACTTATATACCTGAACTGCTCTGTCATGTAACATGTCAGCACTAAATAAGCAAGCTTTCCATGCTTTTTCAATGACCAGTTAGCATTCCAGGGAAAGATAGCATTCCAGGGAAATATGTCTTTACAAGCTCTTCGGTTTAGAGATAAGAAAAGTAATTTGCTCACAGAAAGTTGAAAATATGACAACTCTGTATTTCCCATTAAAGGGCAGGAAACCATGTTACCGAGCTATATACAGCACAGCTCACGCGAAACACACACTTCACTCGATTTGCCGAGTTTGGTCGTATCGAGTTTCGCGCGTATCTACGCGGAGTCAGTGTTTGTACTCGGCAAATTCACGCGGCGAAAGTACGCTATTGCCGATGTGATAGCCACTCCAAGTTACTCCGCGTAGAATCCAATTAAGCAAAAGTGCACACCTGTGAACTCCGCGTACCTCGATGTGAAGGATGCTGCGTATCTCGGCGTAAAATTTAATTAACGGCAATTAAGATGGGGGTTTTTCCTTCGACGTCGGCCATTTTTTTTTAAGAATCGAATAGAATATTTCCAATCACGGGCCACCAAGTGCATGTATGTAATGTAATAAATATAGGCACGCACACACAACAAATGCTTGATTGTGACGAGGAGTATTAATCAAATTATGAAGCAACATTATATTGATAAAAGAGGTCTACCAATTACATGCACAAGATGTGTAAACCTTTAAAATGACCTTGCTGTGTAATTGAATTAAATTGGAACATATTACAACTTTCTTTTCAGGTAGAAGTTTGATCAGCAAATAGATTTATATCGGTGCACAAGTTTGTACATGTATCTGTTGATTATGTGCAGAATAGTACCGGAGATAACGAAAAGCAAGTGCAATCAGATTAATTGCATTTCCTATTGTATACCCGCGTGCCGGACCCATCATTGTATGACTGTACATTTACAATTAATAAAAACATAGAAAAGTTGTTTGATGTTTAGTTTTCAGGCAAGTATATGTGGTATTGTTACGCCGACGACTCACTACTACATATCTTTAGTACCGACATATTTTGCAAAGTGGATTATTTCTTTTTAACTATTAATTGAAACTGAAAAACAATGACACCCACCCCGTACATTTTTTTCTAATTTTTTCGCAGGTGAATATCATGAAGGTGAGAAAAACGTACTCTATTTTTCAATGACATGCTAGATCATTATTAAATTGACTGTATGAGGCCTATTATGAAATATCAAGTGTATACGTTCGAAGTTATTAAACTGAGAAGATGTGTTTGATATATCAAAGCATTTTTTTAAATCGACTTGCACCTGCACAATTATCACCTATTAATCCATATTTTCTTCTAATTTCTTAGAGTAATGACAATGATCATGATGGTGAGAAAAAAAACACGTCGTCTTTTTCAATGACATGTTAGATTTTTATTAAATTGCCTGTACGCAGCCTGTTATGAAATATTAAGTATATGTTTGAAGTCATTAAACTGAGAAGATGTGTTTGCCACATCAAAGCATTTTTAGCTCGACTGATCAGAGAGCAGCAGAGCTTATGCCGTGGGGCGGCGTCCGTCGTCCGTCTGTCCGTCTATCCGTAAACTTTTATTTGTAGCGACAACTTCTCTGAAACTACTGGATGGATATTCATGAAACTTTACAGAAATGTTGCCCATAAAGTCTAGTTGATCCTAAAAATTCATGTTGATGTGAAATCCAAGATGGCCACCAAAACTAAAAATAGAGTTTTAAAATACAAGTTTGTAGCGACTACTTCTTGAAAACTATAAGTGATATTGATATGGGACCTTTTCTAAAATGATCAGCATGACATGATGTTGATCCTTGTCAAAATTCGTTTTGATTCAATGTTAAACATGGCTGCCAGCAGCCATCTTTGTTTACATAGAGTTATATAGTAAAAACTTGTAGCAACTACTCCTCTGAAACTACTTGGCGGATTGTCATGAAACTTTACAGGAATGTTGCTCTTGATGTCTAATTGATCCTAGCAAAATTTCAGATCTGCCAGAAATTCAAGATGGCCGTCACAGCTAAAAATAGATTTTTAAAAAATAAGTTTGTAGCGACTACTTCTTGAAAACTATAAGTGATATTGATATGGGACATTTTCTAAAATGATCAGCATGACATGATGTTGATCCTTGTGGAAAATTATTTTGATTCGACGTTAAACATGACTACCAGTGGCCATCTTTGGTTACATAGAGTTATATAGTAAAAACTTGTAGCGACTACTCCTCAGAAACTACTGGACGGATGTTCATGAAACTTCACAGGAATGTTGCTCTTGATGTGTAGTTGATCCTAGAAAAATTTCAGGTCAGCCGGAAATTCAAGACGGCCGCCACAGCTAAAAATAGATTTAAAATAAATAAGTTTGTAGCGACTACTTCTTCAAAACTATAAGAGATATTGATATGGGACTTTTTCTAAAATGATCACTATGACATGATGTTGGTCCTTGTTGAAAATCGTTTTGATTTGACGTTAAACATGGCTGCCAGCGGCCATCTTTGTTTACATAGAGTTATATAATGAAAACTTGTAGCGACTACTCCTCTGAAACTACTTGACGGATTTTCATGAAACTTCACAGGAATGTTGCTCTTAATGTCTAATTGATCCTAGCAAAATTTCAGGTCGGCCGGAAATTCAAGATGGCCGCCACGGTTAAAAATAGATTTTCAAAAAACAAGTCTGTAGCGACTACTTCCTGAAATCAAAATCAATCAGTAGAGCTTCAAGGTCATTGACCTCTTGTTTTAAATCAACTTTCTGCACAAAATGTATCCCCTATTGTTTCATGAACGTAATAATGACTCAACTTTTGCAAGTGAGAAGATGCGAAAAAAACAATGTGTAATGCGAAAAAACAATGTGTAATAAACCAATAGATGCAGGTAGACACAATTGTAAAAAAACAAGTCACCCTCCCACTAAAATTACGATTTAATTTGTGAATAGAGGAATTCGCCAGGGCTATGTCTTTAGACCAATTTAATTACTTTTGTAAATCGTGTTTTTTTCTTATCAATGTTTAATAATGATCTTACACGAGTGCCTGATTAATATTGAATTTATCAATTGAGTTGGATACTGCGTCCATTAAGTTATACCAAGCAACATCCTACGCGATTTACATATTCCAAAAGTAATTAAATTGGTCTAAAGATATCACCCTGGCGAATTCCCTTATTCACAAATTTAAAGAAAGTAAAACTGAAATAAGCCTGAATATGTTTACATGTAACTTGCAGTTGAATATGTCTACACTTTTATCTAGACTGTGATATACTTGAAGATATAAAACGTGTGTATTGATCGTTACTCCTTACTTGAACATGCAAGAAAGTTGCTCATTCAGAAGTATACACATTTTTATTACCCCGAAACCAGAATCACTACAGGATGGACAACGGTAGTCACAAGAATTAATGAGAGACTAAGAAGAAAAGAGGTCAGGACGAAGGTGAACGGAAGGCATGCACCCACGTCTGAGAACGTACTACAAAACATTGAAAAACATTGAAAATTTGCAGACCAACACAACATTTGGAGACGCTTTCTCCTTGTTGTTGTATATATATATATGTGTGTGTACCTTTTCTACTTATATGTCAGCTGTTAATAAACATGAACAATAACATATTTTCTTGTTAGAAGTTTTAAAATGGAATACTTCTCCCTCTATAGTCATTACCAAACACAAATGCAAACAACTTTGCCATTTATCAAGTTTGGTTGAAAATTATTATTTTTTAAGAACATGCTTGTATATTAAAACATGAGGACTCTGTGTTTTTTTGTATCTTATTAATTCACAATAGTTTAGTGTTTTTCTTATTAATTCACAATAGTTTAGTGTTTGTTAGCAGATGTTAAATATGTAACTGAGTGATCACAAACAAGAATGCTGTAGATGTTGCGATATATCTACTAGACTACACCATATGAATCAGAAGGAATGAGTTATGCTCCCAAAACTAGCTTCGAGTTTGGGATGACAGTAGGGTGTGTGAGGTTTGGTGCACCCTAGACCCTGGTTTAAACCCCAGTCTTTTTTGCCACTGACCGTTTGAAGACGACAGCTCTATTGTCAACCTTTTTTGTGAGTTTTTGATGTCATATTCCTTATTAACATTTCCATTCATTTTGTCGTTTTGCGTGTTTTAGAGTTAACTGTATTCTGGGGGAAGCTGCTTTTCCTGTTCGACTTTTATACTTTTTTTAAGTGTTTCTACGACCAAACTTCTGTTAACAATAATGGATGCCCTGGTTACTAGGTTAAAGGATAATTTTACATCATTTTTATAAATAGACAGCCTACTGCAGTGTTGCAGTGATGGTTTAAATATTTCATTATGTATTATTTTTGGTGCGACGGATTGCGGCAGGTGCTGTTCATAAAAAAACGCACCATACTTTTGAACATTTTCATGTCAATGGACACTAAATTCATATGTTTCCAAATTACTTGTAGTTAAGGAATTATAAGGCCAGTATCAACTTTTTTGTTGATCAACCCTCGTATTTGACAAAATCAGCAATTATTTTTATAAAGTTGGTCTTAAAATCCACTTACGTAGGTTCAGTTTCACGGTACCACAAAACATCTAAGACAATCAGGCACGCAAACGAAATATGTATTTACATACATGTATATACTGTACTTTACTCAGTATACATATTACACAACATATTTTATTTATCCAAGAGAATACCACGATACGTCCCTAATGATCTATACTAGTGTAATGGAAACGTGATCTAACCTGGTTACTGCGACATGTAGAGTGCATGTTTACAATATCGTAACTCTTCTCAATACACATGCTCAATACACATGAAAACGCCCGATTCAGAGTCCTGACCATGGCAACGCGCTTGACAACGTGTAAGACAACGTGTGCTAAGAAATAGAGTGTGTATTGGAAGCTAGCATTGGTTGCCGTTACAGATTAAAACTAAATATTTATTTCGTCCTCATGACAGTTGTGTTTAATTGCATTTGAGAGCAGCACAAACGTCAACTATAAGGTAACTTTATTACTTTCACGCTCAGTGTACATTTACAATACTTTCACGTACAGTGTACATTTACAACAAACATAAAAATAAAACACGTAGATCTATGCAGATGTACATTACCTGTACGAATGCCGTTCATCATTGTTTCAGACATAAACATTCAAGTCCGATAAAAAGGTCATTTACCTGAATAATTGACGACTCGGCGAATGACGAGTTCGTCTACGCGGAGTATCTCCGTGAAGTTACGCTTGTTGTTCGTTCAAGTCCGCAAAAAAGATCATCTACCTGTATAATTGACGACTCGGCATTCGCCGAGTTTGTCTACATGGAGTATCTCGGCGAAGTTACGCTAGTCGTTCGTCACCTAGCTGATTTCCACTCGACGTAGTTTTATCGTCCAAACTCCGCGTAATTACGCGATTTCTGAATTCCTCACTCGGCGTGAAAGAGTAAAGTGTGTTTCGCGTCAGCTGTACTGTATGCCCCACAAAACTAAAAAAGTTGTATAAAACGGAAAAAGTAAATGCTCCCTTACCAAAGGCTCCTGACCCCTCTGATGCTGGAGTGGTCAAGGTCTTGAACTTCCTGTGTACTCTGCACGTGATACTGCCGTTCTCGTGCAGACAGTATAACACATCCCGTTGTCTCATGGGCAGCACCTGTATGATAAGTAGGACAATGTATGGGGTGTAACTTCACAATTAAAAGTCTTTCAGTCATACCAGGTTGGTGTCTATTAGTAGGGCAATGTACGGGGTGTAACTTCACATTTAACAGTCTTTCAGCCATACCACGTTGGTGTCTATTTGTAGCAGGGAGCTCGAAGCCAAATTAATATAGTGCTGCCACACTGGAATACCATACCGCAGACGTGACACGATACCACGCCCATGAAGATGATTTCTCAAAATAAATATCATGTCCTCGATCCCTATCAAAAATCCTGATATTCAGTTTCCAGTTCCCAAACGGGGAGTTAGACAAGTAATCTGTGTATTCATATGTCTCGTCTAACGGGGACGGGACTTAAAAATAAAAGATAAATGATGTTTAAATGACAGCTTGTACATATTTTAATAACTAAAAACAATGGAGTTTACAGTTTGCAGAGATGACATTTAAGTGCATTTGTTTAAAAACAAAATGCCCAAGAGGCCTGTGGATGCTCTACTGGCTCAAGATAAAGTTTATGTATAAGGGGCCATAAGTCTTTCAAAATCATTCAACCGGAACATGGTGATGATATATGCAACTGGGCTTGGTACTGATCATCCTCGCAAAGTTTCGTTGAAATCCAGCCAGAGGTTCAGGAGAACTAGTCTAGACAAAGTTAGTGTATTAAAACCTTTAAGGGCTCATAACTCTGCCAAAATTCATTCAACCAGTCACCCTTGTCAAAAAAAGCTACCTTATACGTACGTTTTGCATAGCCAAAATTATTTCAAAAGCTACGTAAAACGTACGTAATAGCTACGTAAAAGCTAGCGGTATTGGCACCTGCGTATTTCTTCGTATACGTAGCTTTTGTGCAGACTTTACAAAAATGATGCAAAACATAGCATTAACAAACAAGCTGCGTAAAAGCTGCGTTTTCAAAGGTCTACATAATAATTTACCTTTAATGTAAAAGCTGCGTAAAACGAAGGTGCCATATGGCAATCTTGATTTTTTTAAAACCTGCGGCCTCCTTATAGTTTTTCTACGTAACCTGTATATTTGCAATCATTCATATAAATTGTTAGAATAATTCAAGGCAAATTGTTTATACCTATTTCTAATTATGCACCGATAATATATTTAAAATTTTGGAAGAAAAACAAAAACCTCATTTTATTTTATTTAATTATATGCAAGCAGCTTTAAAGTCAAAATGATACATGATTAATAAATCGAGGTGCTGATTTAATTCTTGATATAAAACTCAGATTGTCGTGTGTCCTTTTAAGATATAAAATTCAAGATTGTCATGTGTCCCTTTAAGATATAAAACTCAGATTGTCATGTGTTCCTTTAAGATATAAAACTCAGATTGCCATGTGTCCCTTTAAGATATAAAACTCAAGATTGTCATGTGTCCCTTTAAGATACAAAACTCAAGATTGCCATGTGTTCCTTTAAGATATAAAACTCAAGATTGTCATGAGTCCCTTTAAGATATAAAACTCAAGATTGTCATGTTTCCTTTAAGATATAAAACTCAGACTGCCATGTTTCCTTTAAGATATAAAACTCAGATTGTCATGTGTCCCTTTAAGATATAAGGTGTACCTTAAACAATAAATTGCCAACAATAAATTGCCATAAATAACGAAAATCACGCTCTTTTTTCCCCAATTTTGACAGTCTTGCGCTCTTTTTTCCCCAAAATCAGCAGGCCTAGACCTTTTCCCAATTTTCTTGAAAAAAAGCTGTCTAGTCAGGACTTATGTTACATCAGTTTTTTCCACGTGACGCAAAGTTGATCTGGGTTTGTTTCCCTTAAAGAATGTGATATTTTTGTGATATAGATTGTAGGGCTTAATTGAGTGAATAGTTAGTAGCCTAATATCCAAGTAGTAAATAACACAATAGTTGTATAAAAAACAACTACAACACCTGACAGTGTCTTTGTTTACTAAATCATTTTTCCTAAATCCACTGATTTGCTTGCATTATCGTTCACAATTATATATACGGACATGCCGATTTTCATCTTTAGGTACAGTTGGAAATTGTGTGTAATATCTCTGTTTTGTTTTACACACATGCTTTGTAAAGTGTTGAGTTTTTATTTCTGCTCGCTTAAAATGAAGGGTGCGTTTCATTTCTGCAGATATATATATATACATGCTTACGGGTGTCGATAAGAAGGTCATTATAGTACAAACCCTAGCAGTGACTCTACGAAAAATCAAACTTTATTTACATAATTACATTTTTCACGTTAAATCATAAAAATATTAATTACGTGTACGTTAACACTATTTAAATTAGGGTTTACTAAATACTTTCATTTATTAAGAATATGAAGAAAAAAAAATTGTATTGGCAAATTTTCAAATTGTATAAAAAAATCAAGATTGCTGTGTGTCCCTTTAAAGATGCAGGTAGACAATTTAACCCTTAACCCACTAAGCACGACTATAATAGCCTTTGCGTCCATTGTAAACCCGAATCAGCCTGCGAGTAACTCGCAGGCTGATCAGGGTTTACAATGTCTGCTGATCAGTCATTTCCCCAAAACACCCCTTTGTCACGTAAATGGAATGGTCTTATTTCAAAGAAAGAACTGTCCATTATATATATGTAGTGGGTTACGGGTTAAAGATGTGAGATGGGAATTACGATTAATCTGTTTGGGGTTTAACGTCATGTTTCAGCTCATTTTTAATAATTAGGCTATGTATGATGGTAAATTTTTAGTGGTGGAGGCAGACGACCCATTATTCCTGTGATTTAGGAACTAGGTAATAGATAGTCTGGTCTCAGCGAGTTGGCTTATTTAAACACCGAGATGGGCATAGCCCATCGAGGTGTTTAAATAACCAACGAGCTCTATCTTTTTTGTAGCATGGTGTACTTAGTAACACTGTGACCTCATAGTGACCGTACTCTAAATTCCAATATCCGGTAATAGTAGTAGTGTACGGTGTAGCCACGCCCTTTAGTTACCCTAAATTAAACAATTTAATGCTCTGCATTTCATCAAAGGAAATGTCACCGAGTTGGATGATTTAAACATCAAGGTGTTCAAACAAACCCACGAGATGAGACTATACTCTATTTGTTTTGCAGCATGTCCAATTCATCTGTCTGCCATACTCTAACTTCAATAACTGGTAGTTAGAGTACACCATTTATTGTGACAGTGTTATTTTCAATTAAATGATTTACACCTGTGTAAATACAAAAGGAATTTCAGAGACCATGCTACAATAAAAGTTGTATTGAATGATATCATTTATATTATTTATATCGTGTGTAGCTACTACAGGGGCTGTTTTGTTTTAATTTGTGAGACTCCCTAGCCTGGTCATTTTGTGAAAAAAAAGTGTGATAACGGTCTAATAAAAGCTATTGAAAGATAATTGTTAAAAGCGATATTAAACTCAATACATACATAATTACACGCTTTTTAAAAAAAAAAAAAAAAAAAAAAATAAAAAAAAATAGAATTGTTCAACATAATATGATGTATATGTATGAAAAAACAACATTGTGAAAGTAAGAGGGGAATATTTTGTTTACTAAAACTAAACAAAATATTGTAAAAAAAGAAAAGAAAAAAAAGCCACAATTGTGAAAAAATTACAATTTTGAATGTGAATTAGCCAAATGTTGGCCCCTATAGAAGGAAAAAAGCCACTGTACTATTTAGTGTTTGTTTTGTTATAACAACATGTCTTATTCACAGTGATATGGTAACCTTTCTGGTCCACCATTTAAATGTTGTATGCAAAATAAACATACTGATGTTTGTAGTGAAATTTCAAAAATGTCGTAATTGGACATATACTTAAGGAAAACAATATATATGCAACTTTTTTCAAGGTCAATAAATATGAAGTGTTAAACTGCAAATGTTGTAATAAGACATATACTTAAGGGTAAAAGAAGTGCAACTTTTTACGGTCAGTATAATATGAAGTGTTATTTGTTCAAATAATCTTCTGTTAATTTACAGTGATAAAAAAAAACGCTACGATTCTTAAGTAAAGCATGAAATACAAAATTTAACAGATGCACATATTTTCGTCTCAAGCACCTACGTAAGCGCTTCCGGAACCCCAGCAAAACCACCGTGAAACCATCCTAAACTGCCGTGAACATTAGGTGTCCTTGTAACAATCTCGAATACATGCAAGAACCATTTCTAACTGAATATGTTAATATGTTAGTATTTGCTGACCACGTTATATGATTGAATGCTTGGTTTCGCTTATAATGAACATTTATCTGACTCTTAAATTCACACAAAACTAGCAGAATATTAATATCAGACCTAAAATACTGTGTACTGAAAATAAAAGTAGTTTTTAGTTAAATGCATGTCAAGATATTTGATGCACGCCCAAGATAATTTGATTATTGCGTTTCTTTTTATCTTTAGTATATACATGTTTGTAGTGGCAGCTTCCTGTTGTTATGCTACCTGTTGGAATCCCTTGCAACAAGAAAACAGGAGGCCAAAGAGGGCCTTTTGAGGGCCTGTTGAGGGCCTGTGGGATGCTCTATGGCAAAGAATGGCTCTTTTAACAGGTGAAAAGTGATCCAGAACCGAATTTGACTGTTTATTATTTTAAAGTTAACATTTTTCAAAAGTTTGTACTTCAATTACGGTATTATTACTTTTTTATTGAATTTTTTTTTCCATTTTTTTTTTCATTTAAATTATTATAATTATTTGAACAAAACAAAAGGAAAGCTTTAATATCCCAACAATGTTGAAATCACTTTAATCAGATGTATATATAGAATAATCATTTTTATCAGATATACATCTGATAAAAGTGATTATATAGAAGAAATATAATATGAATTTTCAGGTAATGTTTTTTATGTTGCTGTTGTTTTAGTTTGCAAAAATGCAGTGTCACATACATGTAGCAAATATTATTCATGACAATCAACTTCATACTTTTTATAGCAGATTAAATGAGTGTATGAACATATTTCCTACAGTAGCTAGTTACTATTTTCAGAATACATACAAAAAATTCTATTTTATAATTATTTTTTGTTTAGAATTTGCCGTATCAGGAAACTCATTACTCAGTGAGTATTGCAAATGCATAAAATATTCATTTTCTTCAAAACATGCAACTCCGTGTGTTCTCAGAACACAGTGAGACCTATATATAGGAGACAATGGTTCTCAGAACACAGTAAGACTAATATATAGGAGACACTCAATGTGTTCTCAGAACACAGTGAGTCCTATATATAGGAGACACTCCGTGTGTTCTCAGAACATGGTGAGACCTATATATAGGAGACACTCAGTGTGTTCTCAGAACATGGTGATACCTATATATAGGAGACACTCAATGGTTCTCAAAACACAGTGAGACCTATATATAGAAGACAATGGTTCTCAGAACACAGTGAGACCTATATATAGGAGACACTCAATGTGTTCTCAGAACATGGTGAGACCTATATATAGGAGACACTCAGTGTGTTCTCAGAACATGGTGATACCTATACATAGGACACTCAGTGTGTTCTCCGAACATGGTGAGACCTATATATAGGAGACACTAAACGTGTTCTCAGAACATGGTGATACCTATATATAGGAGACACACTCAGTGTGTTCTCAGAGTACACGGTGAGGCCTATATATAGGAGACACTCAGTGTGTTCTCCGAACACGGTGATATATAGGAGACATTCAATGGTTCTCAGAACACAGTGAGACCTATATATAGGAGACACTAAACGTGTTCTCAGAACATGGTGATACCTAATATACTTGGAGACTTTTCTAAGTCTACACTTTTTGAAATCCAATAACTTTTTTATTGTTTGACCGATTTCTATAAAATTGTGCATGTAATAATGTAAACCGATTGTGCAGCTAAATCAAGCAAATTATATCAATTTTAATTACTGAAAACAGGCAACATGCATTGCGCGTGCTTCATGCATTTTCACGTCAGAAAATTAAAATTTGTGCAAACAATGTTGTTTTTCTTTACAATTTATTTTTTAAGTCAACTTTCCAACCAAAAAAACACATTATATTGATAATTCATTCATTGTTCGTGAAATTAATATATTTTCAGTTTTGTCTTAAATAACTTTGGGTGGGTAGAGTAAGATGTTTTCATCCATTTTCTAAATAGAATTTTATAACGTTATTTGTAGTTGAAAAGATGCGAAAAGAAAACATAAATTGTTTTTAATTTAATAATTTATAATATTTTTTCTCGATATTTGCTACATAATTCACAATATTGCGACTTTTTAAATATAATATCCGAATACCATTATATTTTTAAAGGAACACATACATAATTGCATATTCCTGATTTATTTTGATATAAGGATTACACCTAATACAAAATATTTACACAAAACATAATTTTATTAAAAATATTGAAATTATGAAAATTTCGCAACCCCATTTTGTGACTTTTGGTTTTTAAAAAAACGACGGTACGGTTTGGTTTTCAGAGCATATATCAAATTATGTACCTTAACGAGTAATATTTTCGATTATTTTTATTATAATATACATACATGAATTGTACCAAATACATTTTTGGCCAATCCATACAAATATAGGGTAAAAATAAAACCATCTTAAAAAGTGTAGACTTAGAAAAGTCTCCAAGTATATAGGAGACACACTCAGTGTGTTCTCAGAGTACACAGTGAGGCCTATATATAGGAGACACTCAGTGTGTTCTCAGAACACGGTGATAAATAGGAGACACTCAATGGTTCTCAGAACACGGTGATACCTATATATAGGAGACACTCAGTGTGTTCTCAGAACACGGTGATACCTATATATTGGAGACACTCAATGGTTCTCAGAACACGGTGAGGCCTATATATAGGAGACACTCAGTGTGTTCTCAGGACACGGTGAGACCTATGTATAGGAGACACTCAGTGTGTTCTCAGAACACGGTGAGGCCTATATATAGGAGACACTCAGTGTCTTCTCAGAACATGGTGAAACCTATATATAGGAGACACTCAGTGTGTTCTCAGAACACGGTGAGACCTATATATAGGAGACACTCAGTGTTTTCTCAAATTACACAGTGAGGCCTATATATAGGAGACACTTTCCAGGTATTTTGGGGAAAAGGACCTTTGTAAATTTGGGAAATTTCTATCGTAAAAACGACCAAATTGGGATTTTTTTAAAGATAAAATTGACAATTGAGAATTGTTAACATCAACATTTTGTAAGTTAGGGCGAGGTAAAAGCCTAATAGGTATTATTAGGAACACTATTACATCAATAACATACCATCTGTATTGATTAGTATGTAACATAAAGGATGTATCTGTAAATTTATATATTTTATTTTGTTTGAGATTGGGAACATATTCAACAATTGAAAAAAACAAACTATTTTCCATTTAGGAGCGCTGTGGTCTAGCGGTAGAGCGTTGGACCCATGATCCAAAAGTCGTGGGTTCGATTCCCGCCATTGCCATATGCGTTGTTTCCCTGAGCAAGACACGTTATCTGCATTGCTTAGTACTGGTTCTACCCAGGAAGACATCGAGAGTGATTCAAATAAGTTCATAGAGCTTTCGTTACAATCGATGTAAAATAAATAAGTTTAAATAAATATACTAATTACATGCTAATTACATGCTGGGTTTGAGAGTATAGGGACATACCTGAGCATACTCCTATGTGTTACATAACACACTAATCTCCTACTTATTACATGCTGGGTTTGAGAGTACAGGGACATACCTGAGCATACTCCTATGTGTTACATAACACACTAATCTCCTACTAATTACATGCTGGGTTTGAGAGTACAGGGACATACCTAAGCATACTCCTATGTGTTACATAACACACTAATCTCCTACTAATTACATGCTGGGTTTGAGAGTATAGGGACATACCTGAGCATACTCCTATGTGTTACATAACACACTCATCTCCTACTAATTACATGCTGGGTTTGAGAGTACAGGGGCATACCTGAGCATACTCCTATGTGTTACGTAACACACTAATCTCCTACTAATTACATGCTGGGTTTGAGAGTACAGGGACATACCTGAGCATACTCCTATGTGTTACATAACACACTAATCTCCTACTAAATACATGCTGGGTTTGAGAGTACAGGGACATACCTGAGCATACTCCTATGTGTTACGTAACACACTAATCTCCTACTAATTACATGCTGGGTTTAAGAGTACAGGGACATACCTGAGCATACTCCTATGTGTTACGTAACACACTAATCTCCTACTAATTACATGCTGGGTTTGAGAGTACAGGGACATACCTGAGCATACTCCTATGTGTTACGTAACACACTAATCTCCTACTAATTACATGCTGGGTTTGAGAGTACAGGGACATACCTGAGCATACTCCTATGTGTTACGTAACACACTAATCTCCTACTAATTACATGCTGGGTTTGAGAGTACAGGGACATACCTGAGCATACTCCTATGTGTTACGTAACACACTCATCTCCTACTAATTACATGCTGGGTTTGAGAGTACAGGGGCATACCTGAGCATACTCCTCTATGTGTTACGTAACACACTAATCTCCTACTAATTACATGCTGGGTTTGAGAGTACAGGGACATACCTGAGCATACTCCTATGTGTTACATAACACACTAATCTCCTACTAAATACATGCTGGGTTTGAGAGTACAGGGAAATACCTGAGCATACTCCTATGTGTTTCATAACACACTCATCTCCTACTAATTACATGCTGGGTTTGAGAGTACAGGGACATACCTGAGCATACTCCTATGTGTTACGTAACACACTAATCTCCTACTAATTACATGCTGGGTTTGAGAGTATAGGGGCATACCTGAGCATACTCCTATGTGTTACATAACACACTAATCTCCTACTAATTACATGCTGGGTTTGAGAGTACAGGGACATACCTGAGCATACTCCTATGTGTTACGTAACACACTAGTCTCCTACTAATTACATGCTGGGTTTGAGAGTACAGGGACATACCTGAGCATACTCCTATGTGTTACATAACACACTTATCTCCTACTAATTATATGCTGGGTTTGAGAGTATAGGGACATACCTGAGCATACTCCTATGTGTTACATAACACACTCATCTCCTACTAATTACATGCTGGGTTTGAGAGTACAGGGGCATACCTGAGCATACTCCTATGTGTTACGTAACACACTAATCTCCTACTAATTACATGCTGGGTTTGAGAGTACAGGGACATACCTGAGCATACTCCTATGTGTTACGTAACACACTAATCTCCTACTAATTACATGCTGGGTTTGAGAGTACAGGGACATACCTGAGCATACTCCTATGTGTTACGTAACACACTAATCTCCTACTAATTACATGCTGGGTTTGAGAGTACAGGGACATACCTGAGCATACTCCTATGTGTTACGTAACACACTCATCTCCTACTAATTACATGCTGGGTTTGAGAGTACAGGGGCATACCTGAGCATACTCCTCTATGTGTTACGTAACACACTAATCTCCTACTAATTACATGCTGGGTTTGAGAGTACAGGGACATACCTGAGCATACTCCTATGTGTTACATAACACACTTATCTCCTACTAAATACATGCTGGGTTTGAGAGTACAGGGAAATACCTGAGCATACTCCTATGTGTTTCATAACACACTCATCTCCTACTAATTACATGCTGGGTTTGAGAGTACAGGGACATACCTGAGCATACTCCTATGTGTTACGTAACACACTAATCTCCTACTAATTACATGCTGGGTTTGAGAGTATAGGGGCATACCTGAGCATACTCCTATGTGTTACATAACACACTAATCTCCTACTAATTACATGCTGGGTTTGAGAGTACAGGGACATACCTGAGCATACTCCTATGTGTTACGTAACACACTAGTCTCCTACTAATTACATGCTGGGTTTGAGAGTACAGGGACATACCTGAGCATACTCCTATGTGTTACATAACACACTAATCTCCTACTAATTATATGCTGGGTTTGAGAGTATAGGGACATACCTGAGCATACTCCTATGTGTTACATAACACACTCATCTCCTACTAATTACATGCTGGGTTTGAGAGTACAGGGGCATACCTGAGCATACTCCTATGTGTTACGTAACACACTAATCTCCTACTAATTACATGCTGGGTTTGAGAGTACAGGGACATACCTGAGCATACTCCTATGTGTTACATAACACACTAATCTCCTACTAAATACATGCTGGGTTTGAGAGTACAGGGAAATACCTGAGCATACTCCTATGTGTTACGTAACACACTAATCTCCTACTAATTACATGCTGGGTTTGAGAGTACAGGGACATACCTGAGCATACTCCTATGTGTTACATAACACACTAATCTCCTACTAAATACATGCTGGGTTTGAGAGTACAGGGACATACCTGAGCATACTCCTATGTGTTACGTAACACACTGATCTCCTACTAATTACATGCTGGGTTTGAGAGTACAGGGACATACCTGAGCATACTCCTATGTGTTACGTAACACACTAATCTCCTACTAATTACATGCTGGGTTTGAGAGTACAGGGACATACCTGAGCATACTCCTATGTGTTACGTAACACACTAATCTCCTACTAATTACATGCTGGGTTTGAGAGTACAGGGACATACCTGAGCATACTCCTATGTGTTACGTAACACACTAATCTCCTACTAATTACATGCTGGGTTTGAGAGTACAGGGACATACCTGAGCATACTCCTATGTGTTACGTAACACACTAGTCTCCTACTAATTACATGCTGGGTTTGAGAGTACAGGGACATACCTGAGCATACTCCTATGTGTTACATAACACACTAATCTCCTACTAATTATATGCTGGGTTTGAGAGTATAGGGACATACCTGAGCATACTCCTATGTGTTACGTAACACACTCATCTCCTACTAATTACATGCTGGGTTTGAGAGTACAGGGACATACCTGAGCATACTCCTATGTGTTACGTAACACACTCATCTCCTACTAATTACATGCTGGGTTTGAGAGTACAGGGGCATACCTGAGCATACTCCTCTATGTGTTACGTAACACACTAATCTCCTACTAATTACATGCTGGGTTTGAGAGTACAGGGACATACCTGAGCATACTCCTATGTGTTACATAACACACTAATCTCCTACTAAATACATGCTGGGTTTGAGAGTACAGGGAAATACCTGAGCATACTCCTATGTGTTTCATAACACACTCATCTCCTACTAATTACATGCTGGGTTTGAGAGTACAGGGACATACCTGAGCATACTCCTATGTGTTACGTAACACACTAATCTCCTACTAATTACATGCTGGGTTTGAGAGTATAGGGGCATACCTGAGCATACTCCTATGTGTTACATAACACACTAATCTCCTACTAATTACATGCTGGGTTTGAGAGTACAGGGACATACCTGAGCATACTCCTATGTGTTACGTAACACACTAGTCTCCTACTAATTACATGCTGGGTTTGAGAGTACAGGGACATACCTGAGCATACTCCTATGTGTTACATAACACACTTATCTCCTACTAATTATATGCTGGGTTTGAGAGTATAGGGACATACCTGAGCATACTCCTATGTGTTACATAACACACTCATCTCCTACTAATTACATGCTGGGTTTGAGAGTACAGGGGCATACCTGAGCATACTCCTATGTGTTACGTAACACACTAATCTCCTACTAATTACATGCTGGGTTTGAGAGTACAGGGACATACCTGAGCATACTCCTATGTGTTACGTAACACACTAATCTCCTACTAATTACATGCTGGGTTTGAGAGTACAGGGACATACCTGAGCATACTCCTATGTGTTACGTAACACACTAATCTCCTACTAATTACATGCTGGGTTTGAGAGTACAGGGACATACCTGAGCATACTCCTATGTGTTACGTAACACACTCATCTCCTACTAATTACATGCTGGGTTTGAGAGTACAGGGGCATACCTGAGCATACTCCTCTATGTGTTACGTAACACACTAATCTCCTACTAATTACATGCTGGGTTTGAGAGTACAGGGACATACCTGAGCATACTCCTATGTGTTACATAACACACTTATCTCCTACTAAATACATGCTGGGTTTGAGAGTACAGGGAAATACCTGAGCATACTCCTATGTGTTTCATAACACACTCATCTCCTACTAATTACATGCTGGGTTTGAGAGTACAGGGACATACCTGAGCATACTCCTATGTGTTACGTAACACACTAATCTCCTACTAATTACATGCTGGGTTTGAGAGTATAGGGGCATACCTGAGCATACTCCTATGTGTTACATAACACACTAATCTCCTACTAATTACATGCTGGGTTTGAGAGTACAGGGACATACCTGAGCATACTCCTATGTGTTACGTAACACACTAGTCTCCTACTAATTACATGCTGGGTTTGAGAGTACAGGGACATACCTGAGCATACTCCTATGTGTTACATAACACACTAATCTCCTACTAATTATATGCTGGGTTTGAGAGTATAGGGACATACCTGAGCATACTCCTATGTGTTACATAACACACTCATCTCCTACTAATTACATGCTGGGTTTGAGAGTACAGGGGCATACCTGAGCATACTCCTATGTGTTACGTAACACACTAATCTCCTACTAATTACATGCTGGGTTTGAGAGTACAGGGACATACCTGAGCATACTCCTATGTGTTACATAACACACTAATCTCCTACTAAATACATGCTGGGTTTGAGAGTACAGGGAAATACCTGAGCATACTCCTATGTGTTACGTAACACACTAATCTCCTACTAATTACATGCTGGGTTTGAGAGTACAGGGACATACCTGAGCATACTCCTATGTGTTACATAACACACTAATCTCCTACTAAATACATGCTGGGTTTGAGAGTACAGGGACATACCTGAGCATACTCCTATGTGTTACGTAACACACTGATCTCCTACTAATTACATGCTGGGTTTGAGAGTACAGGGACATACCTGAGCATACTCCTATGTGTTACGTAACACACTAATCTCCTACTAATTACATGCTGGGTTTGAGAGTACAGGGACATACCTGAGCATACTCCTATGTGTTACGTAACACACTAATCTCCTACTAATTACATGCTGGGTTTGAGAGTACAGGGACATACCTGAGCATACTCCTATGTGTTACGTAACACACTAATCTCCTACTAATTACATGCTGGGTTTGAGAGTACAGGGACATACCTGAGCATACTCCTATGTGTTACGTAACACACTAGTCTCCTACTAATTACATGCTGGGTTTGAGAGTACAGGGACATACCTGAGCATACTCCTATGTGTTACATAACACACTAATCTCCTACTAATTATATGCTGGGTTTGAGAGTATAGGGACATACCTGAGCATACTCCTATGTGTTACGTAACACACTCATCTCCTACTAATTACATGCTGGGTTTGAGAGTACAGGGGCATACCTGAGCATACTCCTCTATGTGTTACGTAACACACTAATCTCCTACTAATTACATGCTGGGTTTGAGAGTACAGGGACATACCTGAGCATACTCCTATGTGTTACATAACACACTAATCTCCTACTAAATACATGCTGGGTTTGAGAGTACAGGGAAATACCTGAGCATACTCCTATGTGTTTCATAACACACTCATCTCCTACTAATTACATGCTGGGTTTGAGAGTACAGGGACATACCTGAGCATACTCCTATGTGTTACGTAACACACTAATCTCCTACTAATTACATGCTGGGTTTGAGAGTACAGGGACATACCTGAGCATACTCCTATGTGTTACGTAACACACTAATCTCCTACTAATTACATGCTGGGTTTGAGAGTACAGGGACATACATGAGCATACTCCTATGTGTTACGTAACACACTAATCTCCTACTAATTACATGCTGGGTTTGAGAGTACAGGGACATACCTGAGCATACTCCTATGTGTTACGTAACACACTAATCTCCTACTAATTACATGCTGGGTTTGAGAGTACAGGGACATACCTGAGCATACTCCTATGTGTTACATAACACACTAATCTCCTACTAATTACATGCTGGGTTTGAGAGTATAGGGGCATACCTGAGCATACTCCTATGTGTTACGTAACACACTAATCTCCTACTAATTACATGCTGGGTTTGAGAGTACAGGGACATACCTGAGCATACTCCTATGTGTTACGTAACACACTAATCTCCTACTTATTACATGCTGGGTTTTAGAGTACAGGGACATACCTGAGCATACTCCTATGTGTTACGTAACACACTAATCTCCTACTAATTACATGCTGGGTTTGAGAGTACAGGGACATACCTGAGCATACTCCTATGTGTTATATAACACACTAATCTCCTACTAATTACATGCTGGGTTTGAGAGTATAGGGGCATACCTGAGCATACTCCTATGTGTTACATAACACACTAATCTCCTACTAATTACATGCTGGGTTTGAGAGTACAGGGGCATACCTGAGCATACTCCTATGTGTTACGTAACACACTAATCTCTTACTAATTACATGCTGGGTTTGAGAGTACAGTGACATACCTGAGCATACTCCTATGTGTTACATAACACACTTATCTCCTACTAATTACATGCTGGGTTTGAGAGTACAGGGGCATACCTGAGCATACTCCTATGTGTTACGTAACACACTAATCTCCTACTAATTACATGCTAATTACATGCTGGGTTTGAGAGTATAGGGACATACCTGAGCATACTCCTATGTGTTACGTAACACACTAATCTCCTACTAATTACATGCTGGGTTTGAGAGTATAGGGACATACCTGAGCATACTCCTATGTGTTACGTAACACACTAATCTCCTACTAATTACATGCTGGGTTTGAGAGTACAGGGATATACCTGAGCATACTCCTATGTGTTACGTTACACACTAATCTCCTACTAATTACATGCTGGGTTTGAGAGTACAGGGACATACCTGAGCATACTCCTATGTGTTACGTAAGACACTAATCTCCTACTAATTACATGCTGGGTTTGAGAGTACAGGGACATACCTGAGCATACTCCTATGTGTTACATAACACACTAATCTCCTACTAATTACATGCTGGGTTTGAGAGTACAGGGGCATACCTGAGCATACTCCTATGTGTTACGTAACACACTAATCTCCTACTAATTACATGCTAATTACATGCTGGGTTTGAGAGTATAGGGACATACCTGAGCATACTCCTATGTGTTACGTAACACACTAATCTCCTACTAATTACATGCTGGGTTTGAGAGCATAGGGACATACCTGAGCATACTCCTATGTGTTACGTAACACACTAATCTCCTACTAATTACATGCTAATTACATGCTGGGTTTGAGAGTATAGGGACATACCTGAGCATACTCCTATGTGTTACGTAACACACTAATCTCCTACTAATTACATGCTGGGTTTGAGAGCATAGGGACATACCTGAGCATACTCCTATGTGTTACGTAACACACTAATCTCCTACTAATTACATGATGGGTTTGAGAGTACAGGGATAAACCTGAGCATACTCCTATGTGTTACGTAACACACTCATCTCCTACTAATTACATGCTGGGTTTGAGAGTAGAGGGACATACCTGAGCATACTCCTATGTGTTACGTAACACACTAATCTCCTACTAATTACATGCTGTGTTTGAGAGTACAGGGACATACCTGAGCATACTCCTATACTGTGCGTATAATTCAGAGTTGGGTGTCGGAAAAATGAAAAAGCGAAAAATGCGAAAAATGCAATAAAAAGTGAAACCGAAGTAAGGTTAGGGTGAGGGATGTATAATTTAGTAAATAAAATAATCGCAAAAACTGGACAATTATAAGAATAACTTCAAAATAAGTCTGTATGAATCCTCTGTTGGGTTTGCATTCACAACCATATTAAACTTATTTATCAATAGTTATATTGTTACGTATACATTTAATAACAATTCCATAAAACTTTCCAAACTTCAATGTAAGGGAAACAAATCATCATTTAAATACTTTATATAATTATTGAGTTATTTCCCTTACATTAAAAAGTGCAACCCAACGGTGGGTAGTGAATACTTGTTGTTTTTGTATCTTTATTTAATTATAAATCTTTAGTTTGTGTTTCATTTCATGAAAATCAAGCCTGAGTTTCTTTATATGCTTTGTTTACATGTTGTTATTATATTATGTGATTGTAATGCCAGAAATGGCCCACAACTGGAGCTGAATAAATATTCTATTCTATTCTATTCATAAGGGATGTATCAGTACAACATACATGCAAAACAAATTGTTATCTTACAGTTTCTTGTATAAGCCCTTTTATTATTATTCTGATTATACAAATTATTTAAAATAAACCAAAGTATAAAATATATTAATAAAAGCTTTAATGTATAATTGTCTTCTCATTTATTTATTTAAGATCCACTAAATAATTATGATTTTTCATTTTGAGGATATGAAAATAAAATAAAAATAATTTTATTAGCATTAAATGTAATTTTAATTATTTGTAGATGTTGGCTCAACTGGAAGTGGCTATGACATTAAATAATTAAATTTACATTTATATGTTTATTAAAGATTGTTTTGGTCATGATCGCTTTCATACTATCTTTGTTAAACTTGTTAAAAAGTTTATCAAAAGAGGTTATGACCCTATCATTTTGCAACGTACTTGGTGGTGGACCCTTTTACAGTTCGCCACTATATTTTCCTCTTTAATTGTTCGAAGGCCGGACAGACTGTGGACCCTATGATGATGGCTACCTAAAGCCCATTGGGATGGTGGCGTTTGATGTTTGTCTATGATCTTTCTTGTCGTGCCCTTAATGGTTTATTCTCTTGTTTCTCTGGCTTCTGCCAAGTCACTGAGTCCCTTCATTGTGGCTTTCTAGGCTATTGTTTTTTTGTATTATATTTACACGAGCATATTTGTGTTTTACTTATATTGCCTAATGATGCTGCCTTGTTGGTTAGATATTAGATCATGGTGGGGATTTCTTTATTTACACTGTCCTGTTTTAATGGGATGAAGTAGGGTAAGTGTGAGGTTTGGTGCACCCTAGAACCTGGTTTAAACCCCCCAGTGGCCTACTTTGCCACTGGCCGTTTCAAGGTGGTAGCCCTATTGTCAACCCTTTTGTGTTTGTGATGTTGTTTGCATTTATTATTACTTTTGCCTTCTTGTTTGCCTATTTGCGTGTTTGTTTCTGTGTTTTGTGGTTGACTGTCCTCCTTGAATGCTACTTTCCCTGTCCAATCTTTTTATATTTCTTTCTATTCATTTCATAAAATCGTCATTCACATGTATACAAACATCAATAAGTCAATAAACCACATATTCTCATGACCGAGGAAAGATAATATACAAGGGGTAAAGCGTTTCTGCAACGCATAAACAACATGGCGTCATCCTCGGGTGACGAGGCTGTGTATTGCGTTTCAGTTTACACAGAAAAGCAGAAGAAACATACAACCCTGGTAAAAAACTTTATTAAGAAGATTAATCTAAAACAGAACTGGGAAGATTTTTTACAACTGTATTGAGAATATCCAAGGAGAAAAATTGACGGAAAAACAACTTCGATTTGGGAATTTTTTCATTTGGGAATGGGGCTGTTTATTGGACCCATTTATATAAGGTAAAAAAACGCTGAATATAGTGTTATGTATGGCGGGTATCGTAATATAGTGTTATGTATGGCAGGTATATCGTAATATAGTGTTATGTATGGCGGGTATATCGTAATATAGTGTTATGTATGGCGGGTATATCGTAATATAGTGTGATGTATGTTACAGCGGGTATATCGTAATATAGTGTTATGTATGGCGGGTATACCGTAATATAGTGTTATGTATGGCGGGTATATCGTAATATAGTGTTATGTATGGCGGGTATATCGTAATATAGTGTTATGTATGGCGGGTATACCGTAATATAGTGTTATGTATGGCGGGTATATCGTAATATAGTGTTATGTATGGCGGGTATACCGTAATATAGTGTTATGTATGGCGGGTATATCGTAATATAGTGTTATGTATGGCGGGTATATCGTAATATAGTGTTATGTATGGCGGGTATACCGTAATATAGTGTTATGTATGGCGGGTATATCGTAATATAGTGTTATGTATGGCGGGTATATCGTAATATAGTGTTATGTATGGTGGGTATATCGTAATATAGTGTTATGTATGGCCGGTATATCGTAATATAGTGTTATGTATGGCGGGTATATCGTAATATAGTGTTATGTATGGCGGGTATATTGTAATATAGTGTTATGTATGGCGGGTATATCATAATATAGTGTTATGTATGGCGGGTATATCGTAATATGGTATTATGTATGTTACAGGTATATCGTAATATAGTGTTTTGTATGGCGGGTATATCGTAATATAGTGTTATGTATGGCCGGTATTATAGGTTATTGCATTTGTATGGCTAAATATTACTTGGAACGAGTTGTTTTGGCAAAGGACGACGAGCTTGCGAGTCGTCCTGCGCCAAAACAACGAGTTCCAAGTAATATTTAGCCATACAAATTCAATAACCTTTTTATTGTATACTTTCATATTGTTTTTGATCAATGTTAATTGTATGACTATTACTTTTCATTGTATTTGTGTTATTTTTATAGCTTTTGATGGAATTCCTATCTTGCAATTCAGTTTCATTTTGTGTGGATGATTATTTTGCGCAAAAATGACGTCGACGTCGGATGACGTCATTAAAAACATCAAGCAATTTTTCTGAAGTTTGTTTACCATTCGATAACGTTAAAAACAGTGGGTGAGTGACCATTTGAATTATTTTATCAATTTTTGCCATAAAAGGTTGAAAAAAAACCTCTTATTTTTTTGTTGACACGATAGGAAGGATTCCGTTATTTTTATTTGAAAGTAGTTCCTTATTTCTATTTCGCGGCTCTTAGCAAGCACGAGCAAAAGTTCCCGTGCAATATCAATGCGTGCAATATCGTAGAATATTGCACGCTTAGGTCAATGCAAAGTAAACGGGACAATATGAAAGTATACAATAAATCGTAATATAGTGTTATGTATGGCAGGTATATCATAATATAGTGTTATGTATGGCGGGTATATCGTAATATAGTGTTATGTATGGCGGGTATATCGGTAATACAGTGTTATGTATGGCGGATTTATCGTAATATAGTGTTATGTATGGCGGGTATATCGTAATATAGTGTTATGTATGGCGGGTATCGTAATATAGTGTTATGTATGGCGGGTATCGTAATATAGTGTTATGTATGACGAGTATATCGTAATATAGTGTTATGTATGGCGGGTATATTGTAATATAGTGTTATGTATGGCAGGTATATCGTAATATAGTGTTATGTATGGCGGGTATATCGTAATATAGTGTTATGTATGTTACAGGTATATCGTAATATAGTGTTATGTATGGCGGGTATATCGTAATATAGTGTTATGTATGGCCGGTAAATCGTAATATAGTGTTATGTATGGCGGGTATATCGTAATATAGTGTTATGTATGGCGGGTATATCGTAATATAGTGTTATGTATTGCAGGTATATCGTAATATAGTGTTATGTATGGGGGGTATATCGTAATATAGTGTTATGCATTGCAGGTATATCGTAATATAGTGTTATGTATGGCGGGTATATCGTAATATAGTGTTATGTATGGCCGGTAAATCGTAATATAGTGTTATGTATGGCGGGTATATCGTAATATAGTGTTATGTATGGCGGGTATATCGTAATATAGTGTTATGTATTGCAGGTATATCGTAATATAGTGTTATGTATGGGGGGTATATCGTAATATAGTGTTATGTATTGCAGGTATATCGTAATATAGTGTTATGTATGGCGGGTATATCGTAATATAGTGTTATGTATGGCGGGTATATCGTAATATAGTGTTATGTATGGCGGGTATATCGTAATATAGTGTTATGTATGGCAGGTATATCGTAATATAGTGTTAAGTATGGTGGGTATATCGTAATATAGTGTTATGTATGGCCGGTATATCATAATATAGTGTTATGTATGGCGGGTATATCGTAATATAGTGTTATGTATGGCGGGTATATTGTAATATAGTGTTATGTATGGCGGGTATATCGTAATATAGTGTTATGTATGGCGGGTATATCGTAATATAGTGTTATGTATGGCGGGTATATCGTAATATAGTGTTATGTATGGCGGGTATATCGTAATATAGTGTTATGTATGTAGGGTATATCATAATATAGTGTTATGCATGTTACATTTTTGATGAAAGTAACATAAACCCGGAAGAAAACAGAATAATCATCATGTGCACAACCAAATAATAGAGAGGTTGAGAAACGAAACGCGTACAGGAACCTGTACCGGTAGACGACAATACGTCATAAAATGACGTCATAAATGCCGAACTCTGTCACTAGCTACCAGTTGTTCTACAAGTTTATAACGGGTAAGTAGCAATTTTCCCGTACAGTGAAAACGGGTAACTTTGTAATCAAACTGAGCTATGACTGTTTGTTGGATTTAATTAGTGAACACTTGCTCGGGTACCTTAAGCATTCGTGCAAGCATTCATGTAGCTTACTCCATCCTGCGATCGAATCCGCAACCTCCGAACCTTGCCCACTGGACCACCACGTCATTATGGACTTTGATGAACAGTTTACTTTTGTTTGTGTATAATGAAAGTGTATTTTTGTTCAAACAGATCTGGGGTGGATGAAGATGTTGATGAGAGAGTAGTCCTTCTCCAGGAAATACGTGAATTGGCTGACGAGGCCAAAAGAGACAACGAAAGTAAACAGCAGACGGACAAACAAGTAAAACAAAATGCGGAATCAGTGGCCCAGGCTATAAGAAAAAGGGCAATGGAAGGGATGAATAAAGGAACATACATTTACTCATTATTTCTGCGTGATGAGTGCAGATGCTTGACAGTTTTTGTTTTACTGACATTGCGTGCTCGTTACAGTCCCCGAATTCACCTACAATTCTTGAGAAAATTCTTAAGACTTTGAGTTGAAGAATTGAAATGTCTATCACGATTATTTCAGTCATTCTGAAAGATGAATATTCAAAACAAATTGTATTTTGTCAGGATTGTGTATACCGGTAATAATTTGCTTTCATATTTTCAATAAACAAAAATCTCTTTTAAGGCCATTTTCAAAAAAATATTCTTGAGTGCAAGTCTAAGAATTTTCTCAAGAATGGTTGATGAATTCATGGCCAGGTCTGTGCTACTGGCAGTTTGGTTACAAACAAGTACCAATGATACCAACAACAACGCATCTTGTTTATATCATACGATCGTCGGTACTTTGGCGCATTGCACATATGTCTTTGGACGAAAATGTATTCTTGAAAACTGTAATTAGAAACAAGAGGTCCAAGAGGGCCTGTGGCGCTCTACTGGCTCAAGATAAAGTTTATGTATAAGGGGCCATAAGTCTTTCAAAAATCATTCAACCAGAACATGGCAATGACAGGTGCAACTAGGCTTTGTACTGATCATTCTCGCCAAGATTCGCTGAAATCTGGCAAAGAGTTCAGAAGAGACTAATCTGGACAAAGTTTGTGTATTAAAATATTTAAAGGGTGACAACTCTACCAAAAATCATTTAACCGAAATATGGCGATGATATGCACAACTAGGCTTGATACTGATCATCCTTGTCAAGTTTCGTCTATATCCAGCCAGGGGTTCAGAAGAACTAGCCTGGAAAAAAATTGTGGTATCAAAATCCTTTAAAGGGCCATAACTCTGCCAAATATCTGTAAACAGGAATGTGACAGTAAATGAAGGTGCTAGAGTGTTCACAAGGCTTAATATGGCATTTTCCAGCAAAACAAGGGCCATAACTCCGGTGAAATTATTTCGATCTTACTGGTTTTCGAACTTGTCCGAGCTTTCATTGATATAAAGACACTGGCAAAGTTAAGTAAATGTCCGATTAATATTGAAGGCCCTAGAGTGTTCACAAGGCAGAAAATAGTATTTTTCAGAAAAAACAAGGGCCATAACTCTGGTGTTATTGATCCGATTTAGCTGGTTTTCGAAATTATTTGAGCTTTCATTGATACTAACAATCTGCGCAAGTTTGGTAAAGATCAAATAATTAATGAATATGCTAGAGTGTTCACAAGGCAGAAAATGGCATTTTTCAGAAAAAACAAGGGCCATAACTCTAGTGTTACTGACCCAATTTAGCTGATTTTCGAACTTGTCCAAGCTATCATTGGTATTAACAATCTGTGCAAGTTTGGTAACGAACCAAATAATAAATGAAGGTCTTAGAGCGTTCACAAGACAGAAAATAGCAATTTTCAGAAAAAACAAGGGCCATTACTCCGGCGTTACTGATCTGATTTGGCTGTTTTCGAACTTGTCCGAGCTTTCATTGATATTAACAATCTGTGCAAGTTTGGTAAAGATCAATGAATAAATGAAGGTGCTAGAGTGTTCACAAGGCTTAATATGGCATTTTTCAACAAAACAAGGGCCATAACTCTAGGGAAATATATCCGATCCGGCTGGTTTTCGAACTTGTCCGAGCTTTCATTGATATAAAGACACTGGAAAAGTTTCGTAAAGATTTGATTAATAATGAAGGCCCTAGAGTGTTTACAAGGCAAAAGTTAACGACGGACGGACGACGGACAACTCGCCATCCCTTCGGCCAGTAGAGCTAATAACACCAATGTCTGATCTTTGATCAGTAGAGCTAACTTTGTATAGCTGCTGATCTTTGAACAGTAGAGCTAACTTGGTACAGCTCCTCAGAAATGCTGGATATAGTTATAACGGACATCGCTCCAAGCTGGTTATTCATTGTGGCAAGTTTGAAAGAAGGGCTTTATATATTTAAATGTAACTACCGTATTTACTGTATAAATTGGGGCACCGTAAAGATTGCATTTTAGGAAAATAATTATTTTTACTTTGGGCCATATTAAAAATTTCAAAAAATTTCAAAATTTTCAGATAATTTTAATTGGGCCATCAACCTGCCAAAATCATGATCAAAATTAATGTAAAAAAAAGGCATAAAATAAGTCAGTGAACTAGTTATTAAAGCACTGAGTAAATCTGGTAATTATATACTTACGCACACAGGAAGTGACGTGTGACGTTGGAATCTAGACGCGTGCGACAAAATGCTAGCAATCACAATTTTAATTGAACTGTGAAATAATTATAGTATTTTATATAAGTGATTGTTAGTTTAAATCATTATTTCATATTCAATTAGTTATCGTACCTCGTATTTATGCACTGCGATAAAACACGCCGGTTATTTCTAGTCTGTTCCTCGCGGCATCACACTGATTTACACACATGTGTTTACCAGCTTATCACAAGGTCAGCTAAATTAAAGGGACTCTATTGTTTAAACCGGTAATCTTCGCTCCAGGCTATTTCACAGTTTAATTCTAATACTGTCCATAGTTCATTTAAATGTAGTGCTTTATTTTTAAGCTGAATATTGGAGTCGACCACATGACGGTTTGAGCGATGAGAGTTGGAAAGAAGATATGTCAACAATCAAGAAGCACCTGACGAAAGACGTGAATCATGTGCTACCAACCTATAAAAATAAATAAATAAAATAATAACGATATTTTCTTAGTTTTTCTTTCATTGCAGTCAGTTGCTCACAGCATCAAACTGATTTTACCAGCTGATCACACTGTCAGCTAAATTAAAGGGACGCTATTGTTTAAACCGGTAATCCTCGTTCTAGGCTATTTCACAGTTAATTTCTGATATGATATGGTCCTCACACCAGGAAATTAAGTCCGTACAAGACTGCATCAAACTTCATTTAAAGGGATGCTATTTGCCGTATTTTAACAAGTGACGCAAGCTGCGACACAATTTCACCACTTTGGCAAAGATCAAAGAAACTACGTCGGAACGTCGGCACATCAAATGCTTGTGTTTGACTACAAAGCCGGGACGTTTTGACTGATCTTTTCATCATTTATAAACAAGTGCCAATTTAGGGAGGAATAATTACAGTTTACAAAAGGATTGGTTTATTAATAGATTAAAATGAAAGTGATAAACTTTGCAGTAAGAAATTGATATCTATAATTAGTCGATTTTTATAAATGGATTAAAGAAAACATGTTCTGCGGTAAGACGTTGTTAATTTGAATCACGATAGTCACGATAGTTCAATAAATTTCCACTTGACCGAAACTTGACCCCAAATTAAGTCCGTTATATTCATTGGGCCAATAAAAAAAAAAAATATTTTTTGAACAAGTATTGTTTGGGCCACTAATTATTGTAATTAATTAATCCTGCCCAAACTTATACGGTAAATACGGTACTTATCTTTCAATCAGCTATGTTTGGGATCAGTTCAGATGAAAGATAGCATTTTCTTTCTTTGGTACTGGCTGGCATGGCGCAGTCGGAAGTACGGCGGATTTGTAACCGGAGGCCCCGGGTTCAATCCTCCGTGGTGGCACTGTGTTTCGTCAGTGTGTTTCTTGGGCAAGACACTTTCCCTTAGCCTAGTCCGTCGGATGGGGACGTACACCGGGCAGTCATGTGTATCGGTCTATCCTCCGAACACGTTAAAGAACCATAAGAATCTATTCGATAATAAGAGTAGGGCACGGTTCCCGGATTCCTATGTATCCTCCCCCTCTCTCTGGGGCGGCTCTAAATAACCTATACTGTGTTGATGAGTCGATAAACAACATTCAATTCAATTCTTTGGTACTGATATTTCATTGATACTGGTAGTTTGCCGGTACTGATATTTCACAGGTACTGATATTTCACAGGTACTGATATTTCCTGATATTTCACTGGTATAACAATGTTGTTTACCTAAACTGATCTGTTTCCATGTTTTATATTTCAGACGACGAGAAACTCCCTAAAACTAAGAAAACAACGGTGATGACGTACATGCGCAATAAACAGGAGAAGGTGTTTGATCTGAAAAATCGGGAATTAGAACTACGGAAAGAGGAGATCAAACTACAACGGGACAGATTTGAGCTGCAGAAAGAAGAAAGAAAACAATCTTTACAACTTCAATTGCTCAAAACGACATTCTTTCCAGACTTCTAAACAAACTTGCATAAAACTGTGATTGGGACAAGCAATGACCTATTCCATATAAATGTGCACCAACAACTCCCAATATTTTTTTTTATTTCTCGATTGTTTTGTAGATTTTTCATTTGAAATTGAAAGAATAGACGCAAAATAAAAGAAATATGTATGAACAAAAATTATAACCAAAATATTAAGTATTTTATTGACATTTTAAAAATCATGTTGCTAATATCACATTTTGACGGACTTTTTGACGGAAACCATATGTATTCCACTAACGACCATACATGTTTTGATTGAGATTGAATAAAGTTTCTTTAAAGTCCATTCAGATAATCATGCAGTGTTGGAGGTTCAAGCTGAAAGAACTCTCCCGTTTCGCTTCCGTAGAGGCATGTGTGGCAGTTCGTCATCAGGGTTGCTACTTCAAAATACTTTCCAACCGGTTGGAGATGGAGTTTTTGATTTTTCTTAGTCTACGAACACAAAATTTGTCATGATTTTTCCAAAACACCATTCAACGGTAATTCTCACGGCAGACATACGTTTATTAAACTCTTGTTGGTCTGCTGTTAAAGCTGCACCACGATATGGTGCCAGTAAATGTGGTCTAAGGGGATAAGCCGGATCTCCATATAGTGTGTATATAGAACCGTCTGGCTGTGTCATGTAGTCCTGTAATTGGTCAAGCAGCCCGCTTTCTCTAAGCATTCCTGCATCATGTCTCTTCCCTTCAATGGATCCGAATAAGTTTGCAATTAGACCGTTGGGAGAACTGACGGATTGAAACTTCAAAGCATGAACACGTTTGTGTCCATTGTACACCATCCGTTGGTCGGTAGAGGGCCTACAGATCGGCCTAACTGTCCCATCAATAAAGCCCCAACAATTTGCAAGTGGAGCACCTGCGTCTTGTATCGATTCTGCAAAACTATGCAAATGTTCAGCAGAGAGCCAATTCTGGTTTAATTCATGCAGTAACTGGTTATGTTTTGGTGAACAAAGTCAAGCATGCCATTAAATATATAAGAGATCTCACTCTTTGATCTGTGAAATACATGAGTCAAATTGCCCAACCTGTTTGGATACGCCAAACGCCGCAGAAGAATACACAGGGCTTCGTCACCACCAACTTTGGTTCCATTACCAGCTTTAAACATGTCTGGAACTCGCAGTTCATACCGCAGAGGGAAAATATGACATTTTTCAAATCGAAACAATGACCTACACTGTTCTTCTGTGTAACGATCAAGACTGAAATCTTTAGCGTAATCCACACTCTCTTTAAGTTGGTACAACAATAAAAATCCTCCTCCTCTGCAAGAGCACATGCACGTATGGACGCCATTTTCTGACAAGGCGAGTCATAGGAAAGTATGGAACCATGTGTTGGAAGTTAACCAGTACTCGTACACGTTAATAATTTTCTTAACACAAATATTGGAATAACGCGTACTGGTACGTGTACGGGTAGCTTCCTGTACCAGTATGCGTACGCGTATCGTTTCTCAACCTGTCTAATGTCAACAAAAAAAACCATACTGCAATATGATCTCATAAACATAAGTCGCCAACTCGTGATAAAAATCGCATAACTAGATATCATGCGTAATTTAATCGTGAGAGATGTTGCGACTGGTAAACGCTGAACGAATGAATGCAAATGCATTTTCTCTGTTTGTGCATTAAAATGCACACATTTTGTTGTGTTCGTTTCGTGCATTTAAATGAATGCATAGTTTCGTTTATAAACGCTGAATGCAAGAATGCAAATGATTTGCTTATAAAAAAATGCGATGATAAAAATGAAATGCAAACGGAGCGCAAATGGAACGCAAATGAAACGCAAGCAAAATGCATTTTTGAGGTACTTGAACACAACTAGGTTTGTATATTCACTGTAAACAGAGATTGTTTTTAGTAATTGTTTTTAGTAAAAACATGTCTCCCCGACTGGGGAAAGTGCCATAAATCCGCCAAAAATCATTCAATCAGAACACAGCGAGGGTATGCGCAATTAGGATTGGTACTGATCATCCTTGCCAAGTTTTCCTGAAATCCGGCCAGGGGTTCAGGAGAACTAGTCCAGACAAAGTTTGTGTATTAAAACTTTTAAAGGGCCATAAATCTGCTATATGCGCAACTAGCCTTGGTACTGATCATCCCTGCAAAATTTGTTGAAATTGTCCAGGGGCTCAGGAAAACTAGTCTGGACAAATTTGTGTATTAAAACTGTTCAAGGGCCATAAATGCGCCAAAAAACATTCAACCAAAACATGACAAAAATATGCGCAACCAGGCTTGATACTGAATATCCTTGCCAAGTTTCGTTGAAATCTGGCCAAGGGTACCAGACAAAGTTTGTGTATTCAAACCTTTAAAGGGCCATAACTCAGCCAAAAAACATTCAACAGGAACACGGCGATGATATGCACAACTAAATAATGCTATTTTGAATATTTAAGATAGAGTTATGGTTGTGTGCTCTACGCGTTGTCTCATTGACCTTTATCACTGAGTAAAGTTTCATTAAAGTCCCAGGAGTGGTTTTTAAGTTATGCTCCGGACAAGAATTGTAAGTATACAAGAGTTGCGCGCAACATGGTGTCTCGCCTAAAGTGACATGTCCATCATACCATGGGTCAGAGTCAATGCCAAATACATGTCATGCAAATTATAATGCAAAATATTGACGGTACATGTATTTAAGTGACACTTACTCTGTCCCATGGTCAGTTGGGGGGATGGAAGTTATTGGCATTAGGAAAGACAATGACCAGAAGGTTATATATGAAATTTGAACATTCTACTGCCAAGGACAAGAAAGTTATTATACAATATGTTGACGCCGACGAGCCCGCCAACATTAGCGGCGCCTATGTCTCACATTTTTTCAAAAGGCAACACAAAAATGACAAAGGGAAATAACTATAATTTGAATGAAGAGTTATGGTTCTTAATGTTCTGCACTTCTTCTTACTGCCTTTTAACATTGTGTGAAGTTTCATTTCAGTCCCTTTAGTGGTTTTTGAATTATGTTCTGGACAAGAACTGTAAGTATAAAATGACAAAGGGCAATAACTCTAAATTGAATGAAGACAGAGTTACGGTTCTTGAACACTGCACTTCCTCCCATTGCCCTCTATCTTTGTGTGAAGTTTCATTGCAGTTCCGTCAGTAGTTTTGAAGTTATGCTCCGGACAAAAATTCTAAGCAAAAAAAATACAAAGGGCAATAACTCTAATTTGATTGAGATAGAGTTATGGTTATTGCACTCTGCACTTCCTCTCATTGCCCTCTCTCATTGTCTGAAGTTTCAATGCAATCCAATAGGTAGTTTTGAAGTTATCCTCCGGACAAAACTTCTAAGTATAAAATTACAAAGGGCAATAACTCTAATTTGAATGAAGATAGAGTTACGTTTCTTGCATTCTGCACTTCCTCTCATTGCTCTCTATCTTTGCGTGAAGTTTTATTGCAGTCGCTTAAGTAGTTTTGAAGTTATGCTCCGGACAAAAATTCTAAGTATAAAATTACAAGGGCAATAACTCTAATTTGAATGATGACAGAGTTACCGTTCTTGCACTTTGTATTTCCTCTTATTTCCCTCTATTATTGTTTGAAATTTCATCAGTAGTTTTGAAGTTATGCTCCAGACAAAAATTCGAAGTATAAAATTACAAAGGGCAATAACTCTAATCTGAATGACACAGAGTTATGGTTCTTGCACTTTGCACTTCCTCTCATTGCCCTCTATTATTGTGTGAAGTTTCTTTGCAGTAAATTTCGGGGAGCATAAAAACCATTCAGCCATGAACATGGCCATAACATGCACAACTAGGCTTGGTACTGATCATCTCTGCAGATCTAGAGTTTCGGTGAAATCCGGCCACGGGTTCAGGAGAACTGTCCGGTCAAAAATGTGTGACTTACAGATGACAGACAGGCAACAGGCAGACAGCGCAAAAACACTATGTCTCCCCTACACAGATGTCGAATCTGGCTGGTTCAAAAATTTAAACGAGATTTAATGAACATATAACTACTGTATAAGTTTGGTAAATATCAGATGCAAAATGAAGGTGTAGAGTGTCCATACCAAGAAGTTTACGGACAACGGACGGATGTACAGACGAAGCTACAATGTGCAGATTTTACCTAGTGGGGTTAGTCCGTCATGAGTACGGACAGCACTTGTGGGGTTATTGTACGTCTATGTGTATACCCCCACAATATTGTGTCCATTTGATATTCACAGAACCACCTCAGTGTCATTATGGAACAATTTGAAAGTGGTATGTTGTGGAGAAATAACCCCACACGAGAAAATGTACAGGCGAATAACCTCATAATATAGCTCCTGTAAGTATGGACGGACGGACAGACTGACGGACAACAGGCCATGGCATAGTCCTACTGACCTATGGCCAGTAGAGCTAAAAAGGTAACTGATGACGGACAACACATCATCCCATAAGCTTGTCTAGCCTTTGGCCAGTAGAGCTAAAAATGGAAAAAATGCAAACAAAGCTTAAAAGAAATACAAATGGAACATATTGGAAAGAAAACAGAATGCATTTTCGGAGTAAAAATTATGTCCCTTATAGATTAAAAGAAACTCATACCAACTTACATGACATGTTTGTTTCTGTGACTGAAGGGGTCCATGGCCAACGACATGAGTGTCTCAGTGTATGACTTCTTCCACAGTTTGGTACCTGTGTCAGCTTTCCACTGAATAACCGAGTATGGTGGGTGACGGGCAACCAGCAGATCATGTGATGCATCGTGCCATGGCAACCACTCCAAACCTGATCAAATTCATGAAAAAATAATAATACAAAATTGGTTATCATGAAGTTCATTATGAACTAGCTGCTGCATAAAACAAGATGTAACTAAAAATTAGAAATGTGTCCATGAAACACGGATACCCCCAAAGAAAACAATCGGCGAAAAACGCAAAAGGTAATATAACTCTGATTAATACAAAGTTGATTTTGACGCCGAATCAATATGCATATGTTGACATCATAGTTAAGCATCCTGTAAAGTTTTGAAACAATCGGTTGAAAACTGTAGGATGAGATAGACTCACAAGATATTTTAACCTTAAATTTGACAAAAAAGAAAGTGCCAAAACTCGAGTAATACAAAGTCGATTTTGATGCTGAGTAGATATGCACACCTTGACATCAAAGGTAAGCATCCTGTAAAGTTTTGTAGCAATCGGTTAAAAACAGTGGGAGGAGATAGACACTTCTTGGGACTAATGGACGGACACTTGGACGGACATGGTTAACGCTATAAGCCCCCTCACCATTCGGTGGTGGGGGCAAAAAAAGAAAAATGTGCCAGCTGGAGATTCTGGCATTTCAGAAAACAAGAGCTACACAGTAAAAAAAAAAGAAAGGAATATATCCAGAAAATAGAACACTTTCTGCCATACAAGGTATATTACTCTAGAATTACATATATTTAAAGAAATTAACCCATCAAATAACGGCACAATTACACAACAAAACTGTTCATCAAAACTCTGTTCAGGTGTTCAGGTCATAACGTGTATGTGCCAATTAAAAGAATAGGTTTATTTCAAGGGTTCTTAAAACACCCATTACTGAATATATGTAATATGCAAGTTGGTAACTCTTAATTCGACGCTCCAGTTTTGGGGTTTAGCCTGGCTGGTTAAAGCCATTTGTATTGTGTCTATAGAGTTGGGATTCTCAAAACAGGTAAGTTACATATATACTGTATCGTCTTTAGGTTTAGAAACTGTGTTTATCTGTTGTAAATAAATAGGGAATATATTCAAAAAATAGAACACTTTCTGTCATACAAGATATACTACTATAGGACTTTCTGTATTGAAATTTTGAATTTTGAGACATGTCATTTTATGGTCACAAATTTAACAAGAATTGTGACCGTTAACCGATTAATTTACTGCTGCAAAACATTTGATTTTAAATGGGTTACTTAGACACAACAGTCATAAACTTTGTAAAGCCAGCCAATCAGATTGCAGGATTTCTGTCATGTGCATCAGAACACTTGTTAATACTCCAATGAATGATTTAGTACTGTTTCCTATTGTCACATACTTTGTAAAGCCAGCCAATCGGATTGCAGGACTTCTGTCATGTGCGTCAGAACACTTGTTAATACTCCCATGAATGATTTAGTACTTGTTTCCTATTGTCACATACTTTGTAAAGCCAGCCAATCAGATTGCAGGATTTCTGTCATGTGCATCAGAACACTTGTTAATACTCCCATGAATGATTTAGTACATGTTTCCTATTGTCACATACTTTGTAAAGCCAGCTAATCAGATTGCAGGATTTCTGTCATGTGCATCAGAACACTTGTTAGTACTCCTATGAATGATTCAGTACATGTTTCCTATTGTCACATACTTTGTAAAGCCAGCCAATCAGATTGCAGGATTTTTGTCATGTGCGTCAGAACACTTGTTAATACTCCCATGAATGATTTAGTACGTTTCCTATTGTCACATACTTTGTAAAGCCAGCCAATCAGATTGCAGGATTTCTGTTATGTGCATCAGAACACTTGTTAATACTCCCATGAATGATTTAGTACTTGTTTCCTATTGTCACATACTTTGTAAAGCCAGCCAATCAGATTGCAGGATTTTTGTCATGTGCGTCAGAACACTTGTTAATACTCCCATGAATGATTTAGTACGTTTCCTATTGTCACATACTTTGTAAAGCCAGCCAATCAGATTGCAGGATTTCTGTTATGTGCATCAGAACACTTGTTAATACTCCCATGAATGATTTAGTACTTGTTTCCTATTGTCACATACTTTGTAAAGCCAGCCAATCAGATTGCAGGATTTTTGTCATGTGCGTCAGAACACTTGTTAATACTCCCATGAATGATTTAGTACCTGTTTCCTATTAAATACTGATTGGGGGTATGATTAAAGTAGTTATCCATCAACAGCCAAATCTTACAACAGAACTATGTACACTGTTTCTAAACCTACTGACGACAAGATATATAATAATGACTTACATATTTTGAGAATATAATCTCTATAGACAAATACAAAGGGCTTTAACCAGCCAGGCCAAACCACCAAAACTGGAGCGTCGAATGGAGAGTTACCAACTCATAATTCCTTTTACGCATATTCAATCGCGAAATATTTTAATTGGCACATATACTTTATTATATGACCTGAACACCTAAATAGTTTTGATAAACAGTTTTGCAGTGTAAATATGAGTTATTTGGTGCGTTAGTTTCTTCAAATATACATTCAAAAAGCTTGTTTAATTTGTATGCACTGGTTTCCTTGAATCCGAATATACCGAGGGCTAAAGACAAAACCTTGTATCTTGTTTTTTATATTTATATGCAGTTACAACAGTTTTGCAGACACTCCTCGATATACAGATTTTGGGTACAGTACATTTGAATACAAGTTTAGATGCTTGCTTACCTTGTATGGGCTTGTTTCCATCGGAGAATTCTATTTTTGCGACGCCTTGGCTGACATCCCAGATAACAATGCTGTCATTACTGTCGCCGGACGCCAGCCTCAGCGTGTAGGGACTACCGATGTCGTGGTGATACAGCATGTAGAGACTACCGATGTCATGGTGATAGTGAGAGAGTGTGTAGGGACTACCGATGTCATGGTGATAGTGAGAGAGTGTGTAGGGACTACCGATGTCATGGTGATAGTGAGAGAGTGTGTAGGGACTACCGATGTCATGGTGATAGTGAGAGAGTGTGTAGGGACTACCGATGTCATGGTGATAGTGAGAGAGTGTGTAGGGACTACCGATGTCATGGTGATAGTGAGAGAGTGTGTAGGGACTACCGATGTCATGGTGATAGTGAGAGAGTGTGTAGGGACTACCGATGTCATGGTGATAGTGAGAGAGTGTGTAGGGACTACTGATGTCGTGGTGATAGTGAGAGAGTGTGTAGGGACTACCGATGTCGTGGTGATAGTTCTCTCTTGCCCATTTTACCTACAAGTCATCATAATGTTGAAAATGGATTAAACGCGTCACACAAGTAAGTTTTACATTATATAGCTACAATATCAAACATGTGCATGTAGCATTTACGTTTTACGGTGCACCGAACAAAAAGGTAATCTTGCACCATAAGGAAAGAAACTTTAATATTCCCTCTCAATGTGCATCAAGATATGGAATGCAGGAAGTACATATAGTACATCATCGTTAAAACTCTAGTCAAAATATCCCCGATATGTTTTTTTGTACCACGATGTGAAATCGATATCTTTTCGAAAATGATATGCGGGTGATAACCTGCCGAAAAATAACCAGGAAGAAAGTGACGGCAGTTACACTTAAGTGACATATTTATTGTGAGGATTTAACTGTTTATCACATTCGAAATTGACGCAGACATGAATTTCACTCCACATGGATGAAAGTCTAATAGTAGAACTGGGAATGAAACAGAGATAAGAAACTCAGGCGCGTAGCCATGCTGAAGCTCTGAAGCCGGAACCGTTCCACTTTTTTTTCCCTCATATAGTGTTTGGAACCCCGGGCTTCCACGTTAGTCCGCACCTGCGCAAATGGAACTATTTTATTTTGATGTGTTATTGAGAAACAACAGGACACCTTTAAGAATGACCAACCAATCAGAATGCGGTAAATATGTGTATTGTTCACAGTTTATAATTATATGACTTGACAAACTGGCCGGACTAAGTTATTGTTAAGAAAAAAATGAGTATTTAACCCATATAATGACCTCCAGTGTGACCTTGACCTTTATATTTTAGTATGGTCAGGCTGATGTTGTCATGATGAGTATATATTGAAAGTTTGATGAATAAATATCAAGAAATGAGAAAGTTATAGCCAACGTTAAGTTTTCGCGAAGAAAAGAAAGGAGTATTTAACCCATATAATGACCTTCAGTGTGACCTTGACCTTTATATTTTAGTATGGTCATGTCGATGTTGTTATGATGAGTATATATTGAAAGTTTGTTGAAAGAATATCAAGGAATAAGAAAGTTATAGCCAACGTTAAGTTTTTCGTGACGGATGGACTGACGGACGACAAAGTGATCCCTATGTATCACACTTTTCTTCGAAAAAGGCAACCCAGAGATATTTGTGTTAATTCAATATTCCTGCATTACAATAAATATATTTACAAGCATTAGTTTTAGATTCCTAAATTGTGCATGTTCAACAATCAATCGTCCCGTTTTTTAGTAGTCACCATTAGTTTTACATCTTTGGGAATACCCATATATATTAAAATCAATACTACTACCGCTCTAGGTCATTAATGAATCCCTACGTGCATTTGCTTAATTTTCGACATGGCTATTTTTAGGAGAGGAAAACACAACTTAGAAGACGTAAAAACACACAGTCATATGAAGTTATTAATCAGATTATTAAATGAAATATATACGGACTATTGAAACTATCGATAGTTCAGCATACTATTGGCGATAGTAATCGATAGTTCAAGCTGCTATCGATGCATTGCTATTGGGATGACCACTATTGCAATACATCGATAGTTCGATAGTTCGAAAAAACACACAGTCATGCACTTTCAATGATGTTTGCGGCATCGGGTAGATTTTTTACGATAATTTAGCTTAACAGATCGATCAATTAATGTTTCTATACCAAGTTGCAATGATATAACTGCACCTTTATCGATTTTAGTGACACAATAAAACATTTATGTTTAAAGTACACTTTTATTTACTATATCCGCCATATTGTCATTTTGCATATTAATTAAATTTCAGAGAAGTGAAGGCATTCATATTCCCCTCATCAAATAAGTCCACGTCGAGGGATTTTTTAGAAAGGAACAAATTCTCCTCGGAGCATAATTAGGGTCTTAACTTTAAAGATAAACAATTGAATGTTGTTCAGAGAATTGTGAGTGCCAAAAGTAAAAGTTGGTCGCAATTTTGAAACTGTTTGCATTTTGCGGGAAATATTTATCGGCGCACCAGTCACGATCATGTGACATTTGACCTGAATAATAACAAATGTAGAAAATTTAATATTTTTTTAACTTGAAAGGTTGACCGTTACAACTTTATTAAGACTAATATAACAAATATTTCGCTAATATAATCGCTTTAGATGCTTGAAATGTTAATTCAATGCATACTTTCTTAGATATATTTACTTAAAACCAAGAGGGTAGCTCCTCTCCCGTGCCTCCCAGGAGAGAAGATCCCCGTGTTTTTACTATAGGAAGCACTCTGACCATACACAGACAGATGAAATATCAAAATCTTAAAAAGGGCTGGTAAGGTCAGAGAAGGCTCGGATTACTGTATTCACAGAATAGACCTAGCCAATAACGTTTTTTAGGAGAATAACTTCATAGATATATTACTTTCATTATAATCCTTTTTCTTCTAAGAAATAAAATATTGTTATGATCGGGTTTTCAAGTCTTTGAAGTTTGAATGTTTAGTGAGTCTTCACATTCTGAGAGGTCGACACTAAACTTTCACTTAACTTTTAGCAGCCAGCTTAACCTTAGATATTTAAAACTTTGCTAGTTACTTGTCCAAAAACTTAATGATTACCTGATTTATATACTCATCATCTAATGTCATAGGCATTAAAAGTTAGTTTTTTTCGATTTTTCACTTTTATAAGAGCACCTGTCATTGTTTTAGCAGCCATTGTTGTTGTTGTTGTTGTTGTTGTAAATCTTTACCGCCTATAAAGGCAAAGCTCTTTATGAGTAGAACTGTTAATATCGTTCACCATATTTCATTACAGTCAATTTCCTCCACCGGATTGTTCATTCCATAATTAAACTGCAGTCACAGGTAGGCTATATAAAATTAAATAATGAAAAACTTATTTTTTAGTAGAAACACGTCCGACACCTTCAACTAAAAGCACAATGATAAAAGTATATGTACACATTTACGAAAACACATTTTAAAAGTATGTTTTTGGCAGAGTTACTCGCAAGGTAGAACAGCAAAGTTTATGTTTGCTCCAGTCAGCCATCTGGCACTGCATGTTACAATATGGAGTAACTTTACATAATGAACATGGCGAGAGATTATGTCCCTTGCTGCAATATGAACACAATGTACACATATTTGCAGAATTAATATCTTCCTGGTCATCAGAGTCCAAATGCTGCAGATGATAAATACCTTTAAGTATCACACTGTCTGTAGTGTCCTGTTCCTCTTGACTGATTACGACATGTTCTACTGATGGACTTTCCAAATTAGTTACCTGATTGGCGGTTTCAGAGACATGTTCATAGTTTTTACATCTGTTTTTCAGATTTTCAGTAACTGACTGGGAATCAAGGTTTGGTTCATCCAAGTTTGTATTATGTATGTCACAATCCAACACACCAGAGCACTCGGGAGCATCCAAGACCTTGGGGTCAGCGTTTTCTGAGTACTACTGGTTGGAACGAGTGTGGACTTGCGACGCAAATGAATGTGTGTCATTTTCTAGTCTTTATAGCTGTACATTGCACGAGCAAATTGTGACATTGCACGAGCAAATTGTGTTATTCAATTAAATATCAGATGACAATTAGGCCCGCTCAATAAAGCGTTTGTATGAAGTAAACATATAAAGCAGGTATTTCATTTTAAATTGTGTTTTGGTTTTATTTTTTTTCCAAAACAATAAAGAACAAGCAGAAAAGTTTTGTATTAGTACAGGTAAATTATTAACATATTTTTCTTCATTGAAGTCAAGTACATTTTATTTTTTTAGCTTAAACCTAGATAATATTCAATATAGCAATGCTAAACAAAGAAATAACTGTAATCTGACATCAACTTATATACCTGAACTGCTCGGTCATGTAGCATGTCAGCACTAAATAAGCAAGCTTTCCATGCTTTTTCAATGACCAGTTAGCATTCCAGAGAAATATAGCATTCCAGGGAAATATGTCTTTACAAGCTCTTCGGTTTTGAGATAAGAAAAGTAATTTGCTCACAGAAAGTTGAAAATATGACAACTCTGTATTTCCCATTGAAGGGAAGGAAACCATGTTACCGAGCTATATGCCCCACAAAACTAAAAACATTGTAAAAAACGGAAAAAGCAACTGCTCCCTTACCAAAGGCTCCTGATCCCTCTGATGCTGGTGTGGTTAAGGTCTTGGACTTCCTGCATACTCTGCACGTTATACTGCCGTTCTCGTGCAGACAGTATAACACATCCCGTTGTCTCATGGGCAGCACCTGTATGATAAGTAGGACAATGTACGGGGTGTAACTTCACAATTAAAAGTCTTTCAGCCATACCATGTTGGTGTCTTTTTGTAGCAGGGAGCTCGAAGCCTGACTTTATAGTGCTGCCACACTGGAATACAATACCGTAGACGTGACACGATACCCCATCCATGAAGTTGATTTCTCAAAATAAATATCATGTCCTCGATCCCTATCAAAAATCCTGGTATTCAGTTTCCAATTTCCAAACGGGGAGTTAGACAAGAAATCCGCGGAATTATGAAACGTGTATTTCTGAGTGGCCTTGATGATACTGTAGACATATGCAAAGTTTGAATGAATTTAAATAAGCAATGTGGAAGATAACATAAATGTTGACGCCTGTGCCAACTCTCTTGCCACAAAGTGAGAAATAAAACTTTGTAAAGCGATATTTGACCAACTGTACCTCTAAGAATGGAGATCCAGTTCTCTCAGCCGTGATGATGCCGACAGTTTGGTTAATCTCGAGATCTAGGATGAGCACCTCGCGAGGATACACGAGGATGAAGTGGTGCCGACACGCCTGGTGGTACAGCATCTGTATACATGTGCACTCATTCAACACGATGTTGTCGTCCTCACCCCTTTAATGTATAGGCCAGGGTTCCAGGTAAGGTGTTGGGTCAGTTGGCCATAATTAAAATTCCCCCGTCCATTTGTTTTTAATTGAGTATTGGTCAGAATCAATAGAAAATTTCAGAAACAGATCCCTACTTGGATTTTAAACAACTGTTCAAAACTCAAATACATCATAAGCAGTGTATTAGGCAGAAATTCGAGACTTGGGTCACAGTGCAAATCTGCAAACAGGGTGTGTAAAATAATTTGCTTACACATGCTAACAGCCAATTCACGCCAAGTTGGTGTCTCTGGGGCAATTTATTTTTAAAGATAAAGGTGAAAAAGGTAAATTTTATATCATTAATAATAATAATAATAATAGTCTTTATTTACAGAGGGTAACACATTTAGTAATAAACTAATCTTCCATGAGGCCCTCTATTATATACAAATTTACAAATGACAAATGACAGAACAAATCAAATAAAGCAGTAATCAATAAAGGCAATATTGTTTTTAAATAGTAAATGTTTGCATTCAAACTAATCGTTGTATACACTTTAACACACATACTCTCATTTACCCTAAATTTGTGCAAAAGAAACAAGCTCTAAGATGAATAAATACAAAGAAGCTATGGAAAAAAAAGAAAAAAAAGAAGCAAGCATAATTAATAACAGCAAAAAAGAAAATGGAATTTGATTAACACATAAATACATATGAACAAATGGTGAAAATTACTATTTAAATATATACAACAAAATTATTTCACAAGCCCTGTCCGCTTTACTTAAAAATGGTGTACTAAAATGTATAATTTAAGTATTCGATTCGAATATTAGGTTCCTTTCATCCATTTTATGAAATTCGAACGAAATGCATCAATAGTATTCAGTAAGCTGTTCCATATAATAGGTCCTGAATATGCGACACTTTGTTTGTAAATTTCTTTGTTTGGCATTGGTGGCATAAAAGTATATGTTGATGTTGATCTTAGCACTGGCACATTATCATTTGCCATTCTATGTTTAAACATTTCATTAACATATTGAGGTGTTTCTGATTTGGTGACTTTATACATAAACTTTGCTTTTCTTAGATATAATCTTTCAAAGACTGTTAATATTTTCAATTTTTGCATGGTTTCTAATACATCCACTACATTATAGTCCTTTATTATTTTACATGCGCGTTTTTGAAGACGAAACATTCTATTAAGATGCATTTGAGATGTGCCTCCCCAAATTGTATTAGAATAGTCTATGTGGGGTTGAATGTATGTTTTGTAAAACTGAGTTCTGTGCTCGGTAGATAAATATTCTTTGATTCTAGATAGAAGCCATATATTTGATGTAATTTTTTTGCATATTTTATCTATGTGGATTGACCAAGTCAAGTTATTGTCTACAAAAACTCCAAGAATTTTGTCATTTGCAATTGTACCATATTTGTCGGCCTTTAGCGCGCATGCGCATATAACGCGCACCCCGACTTTGGGCCTGAAATCCTTGGAAAAAAACTTTTTGTTATGTATGTAGCGTAAACCGAGCATAAAAAACATGTGTTTTCAATTTCAGGACAGCAGAGCGCCATTTTGAATCACTGACCAAAGAGAAAATGTAAAACAAATTTTAATTGGCTAAAACAAGCTGCATGTTAGACTGTGTTTTTTTACTCAAGTGTAAATAAACTTGTATTGTTGAGTGTACTTTTGTTGTTTTCTCAAGTTTCAATAAAATAAAAATCCCCACGCCCGTGTTCAACTTTTATTACGATCATATTAAATTTATTAATCTGGCGTTGTATGACTGGTGTTACTGTTTCCAGGTTATTAACTCTTGCTTGTCAATTTGAAGGTGTTGACAATTTGATGGTGTTGACAGTTTGAGAGGTTTCTCGAAATGAGATGCATTGTCTTGTGGCATCACCTATTAAACGCATTTTCCTAACACATTGTGTCAGCACCTACTCAAACTTCTGAAGTAATCAAGGACAATTAAGGAATTGACATTTTTCTGCGTACATGTATTGTTACATGTTTGTTTAATAATCACCATAGTCATCGTTGTTTGCGGTCAGATTAGCAAAAACCAAATATTTCACACATTTTCCCAGTCAATTAATTCCTTTATGAATAATCAAGATTTTACGTTGTCAAAATTCAGACTTTAACAAATAAATATGTGCGGTAAATGTACCCGGTAGTCGTCATTAGGAAGAAAACATAATATTCTATTCTATTCACGGTAAACCCGTCTACGTAAAACGGAAACCACAGCCTCGTTATCATTTCACTTTGCCGATTGAAGTAAACAATGATATTTTTCAACATTTCAATGGTATTTTCTTGACAATAATCAACATAAAACATGGTTAAGTTTGATTTTATTATTTTTATTGATAATAAGCATATAGCATACAACGCATTTTATTGAAAAAATAGAAACAAGCCAACTTTTGTTCGATTCAATCTCTCTAGTAAACGGCCGGTCTTGCGACTTTTTGAAACCCACAAAACTTCTCGTCTTGGCTGAAAAAAAAAGAGTAAAACATCACTTGTTGCTTAAACCGCGCACCCCAACTTCAGCCACAAAATCTGGGGTAAAAAAGTGCGCGCTATAGGCCGAGGAATACGGTATTTAAATTATCACAGTTTAATTTAAAGTTAGATTTTCAAAAGTCAACCTGGCTCTTTTTTGACGAGTAGTTACTAACATTACTTTAGTCTTTGTGGTATTTATAAGCATGCCATTACATTTGCACCAGTTTGATAAACTATCAAGGGCTGTTTGTAAATTACTTTCAATTGTTTGGCGAGAATCTCCAATGTCAGATAGGGTAGTGTCATCTGCATAAAGGCCTGTGTTTACCAAGTCAGTATAGAGTGGTAAATCATTAATAAACATTAAGAATAGTAGTGGACCCAAAATTGAGCCCTGTGGCACACCATTAACTATACAATTTTCCTCAGAAGTAATGTTGTTAACAGATACCTTTTGCTTTCTATTGAGTAAATATGAAGAAAACCACAAAATTGTATCACCAGAAAGTTTGTAGTGCTTTAATTTTTTTAACAACAGTGTGTGATCAACAAGATCGAAAGCTTTTTTGAAGTCGACCATTACAACTCCAATTACAATCATTTTATATCAGCTTTCTTCTTTAAATGTATACGTAAATGTATACAAAACATAACAATATTGAGAAAGTAAGAGAGTTTGGATTTTTCAAAGACAGCCGTGCAAAAGACGGCTGCACGGTTGGATGGCTAGTACACTGACTAGAAGTGATCCATATTATGTCAATAGATAGTCTGAAACAGGTATTTTTAATCAGTTTAACAGCGTTTTGTAAAATTTTACTAAACATCTGAAAAATGTAATAGATTTTTTTACTCATCATTTTGAAAAGTAATCTGGGTTAGGGCTAAACTTATTGGGTAAATTATACCCCAAACATTATTTTACCTGGGGTCTGTAATGTATTCAGGTCAGTGCAAAGTAACTAATGAATATTTGGTTGGTATATTGCAGATGAATGGTGACATCATCCATCAATGTTCGTATACACAAATTATTATATAAAATGTAACTATGGAACACGGATGCCCCATTCTGCACCATTGTTAGGTTTTTGTTTATATGAATGAATGAAAAAATAACTGTTATGGGCTCATCAGCTGAGAGCCCCCCATAGAGAGGGGACGGATACATACATGTAGAAATCCTGGAATCTGCCCTACTCTAACATTAGATTCCAATGGTTCCTTAATGTGCTCGGGGATAGACTACAATACACGGGACACACAGTTTACATTCCTATATCAGTCAGAGCTCTAACCTTAAACAGTTACAAGTTTTATAACTGCTGGAAGTTATTAAAATGCAAAATTATTATCTCCCTTTGGTTTAGATAAGCAGATACTTTTCCCCAATAACCATTTGTAACCTAAATCAGTTACCAAGATCATTTGCTAATAAATCGAAAGTATAAGTTGCCAAATGTGCAGTGTTTATATATGTCTGAATACATATATTTATTAAGGATAAATACATCTTCATCAAGATCCAATTAGCTGTTGTTTATTAATTGTAACGTTCGTGCCTACAAAATGATTTTTAATGAATTTTATTGCATAACAGTAGGTAACTCGAGAGGCTTTGCGCATTGGATTTTCATCGATGCTCATAGAATTTTATTGCATGGTTGTAAAGTTGAATAATCACCTTACCTGGAGAAAATTATATATATAAGGGGAAAATTCCTGTACAGAAGATAGAATGCATCTAAACTTGAATGATTTTGTGGTAGTATCTGCTTCTGGTTACTATCCCAGTTTTAGTTGTTTTTTTAATAACAGTCACAGGTTATGAAAAATGTAACTGTTTAAGGTTAGAGCTTTGATATACAAGGCTAAGGGAAGTGTCTTGCCCAAGAAAAGATTGACAGAACTCAGTAGCCCCAGTGGGGTTTGAACCCCTATCAAGCATATGTAAGCTGACAACAGATTGAATCTAAGGCTACTGGTGAATAAGAAACAGAGGTAACAAGAAATGTCACAGTAAGTGACAAAAAAACCCGAAGTGACCTTAGACCTCTAAGTGTGTCTTTGACCTTGGAGCCACGGACCTGGATTTTGTGCATGACACGTCGCCTGGTTGTGGTGTGGACTTGTGCCAAGTTATTTGAAAATCTGTACCAGGAATGCCAGAGTTATTGACTGGACACGATTTGATCTTTGACTAAGTGTGACCTTGACCTTGGGGCCAAAGACCTGGATTTTGTGCGCGACACATTGTCTTGTTGTGTTGAGCACTTGTGCCAAGTTATTTTAAAACACGTCCAGGAATGCCAAAGTTATTGACCGGACATGATTTGACTTTTGATCTCTAAATGTGACCTTGACCTTGGAGACATGGACCTAGATTTGTGCGCGACACGTCGTCTTCTTGTGGTGAACACTTGTGCCAAGTTATTTGAAAATCTGTCCAGGAATGCCAGAGTTATTGACCGGATACAATTTGACCATTGACCTCTAAGTGTGACCTTGACTTTAGAGCCACGGACCTGGATGTTGTGCGTGACAGGTCTTATTGTGGTGTGCACGTGTGCCAAATTATTTGAAAATCCGTCCAGGAATGCCAGAGTTATTGTCTGACACAATTTGATCATTGACGTCTAAGTGTGACCTTGACCTTGGGGCCAAAGACCTGGATTTGTGCTCGACACACATCGTCTTATTGTGGTGAGCACTTGTGCCAAGTAATTTGAAAATCGGTCACGGAATGCCAGAGTTATTGACCGGACACGATTTTACCTTTGACCTATGTGTGACCTTGACCTTGGAGCCACAGACCTGGATTTTGCGCGCGACACATCAAGTTGTTGTGGTGAAAACTTGTGCCAAGTTATTTGAATATCCGTCCAGGAATGCCAGAGTTATTGACTGGAAACAATTTGACCTTTGACCTTTAAATGTAACCTTGACCTTGGAGCCACGGACCTGTGTTTTGTGCACGACATGTCGTCTACATGTGGTGAGCAATTGTGCCAAGTTATTTGAAAATCTGTCTATGAATGTCAGAGTTATTAACCGGACACGAAAGCAATTTGTTTTGACCTTTGACCCCTAAGTGTGATCTTGGAGCCACGGACCTGGATTTTGTGCGCGACACGTCGTCTTGTTGTTGTGAGCAATTGTGAGAAGTTATTTGAAAATCCATCCATTATTGTCTGTTATGAAGCGGACATGATTGTACAGACGAACGGACAGACCTTTGACCTCTAAGTGTGACCTTGACCTTGGAGCCACGGACCTGGACTTTGTGCGCGACACGTCGTCTTGTTGTGGTGAGCAATTGTGCGAAGTTATCTGAAAATCTATCGATGTCCTTGTTTCCTAATATACTGAGGGCTAAAGGCAAAACCTTGTATCTTTGTTTTTTATATTTATATACAGTTACAATAGTTTTGCAGCCACTCTTATATTTATACCAAAATTAACTATTATGTCATACTAAGTAAAACAAGAGATCAATGACCTTGAAGCTCTACTGATTGATTTTGATTTCAGGAAGTAGTCGCTACAGACTTGTTTTTTGAAAAATTATTTTTAGCCGTGGCGGCCATCTTGAATTTCCGGCCAACCTGAAATTTTGCTAGGATCAATTAGACATCAAGAGCAACATTCCTGTGAAGTTTTGTCACAGGATGACCTTAGTGGTTGGGCTAACTCAGGAAAGAATCAATGACGGTGAATGCATTTACATAAGTTTAATGCAACTTTTAAAATATGTTTAATATATATACAATTATCTAAAAAAACAAGCGAATACACAAATGAACTATGAAAAGAATGTTCTCCTGAACGTTTAAGACGTTCTTAGTATTGTTATAAATACTGAATGTCTAAGACACTAAAGTGTTGTTAAAGCTATAACAATGTTGATCTAGCGCGATAACTGTGATGCGCGAGAGCTCATGAAGATGATGATGCGCGAATTCAATGGATGATGTCATCAAATGCCTTCTGTAAGGGTTGATGACGCGATGCAATGATAGTTAATCTCCACTGAGATTGTGAATGATATTCCTCCAGTGAGGACTGGTAACGGGCCCACCTTGTGTCCCGGGGGTTGTCGTTAGTAAAACCTGGCTGCGCAGGTACGGGGACCGTCTCCACCGCTTGTAACGTTAGTCGTGGAAGCTTAGCTCCACTCCTGGATATCCAAACCTAGATGGCTTACTCCAACCCTGGATGGCTTATATCCTGGATGGCTTACTCCAACCCTTGATGGCTAATATCCTGGATGGCTTACTCCAACCCTGGATGGCTTATATCCTGGATGGCTTAGGCTGTAATTATACATACGTTTTAGATGTCGGTTGACAAACATAACAATCTTGTATAATTATCATTACCCAAACAAATCATTATTCAATCAATATATGCAAGCTGTACTAATGAGGAGTAGCAATGTATACATATTCTACAACGCCATATGTACGCTATGTACGTCGCTGTTAATCAATGCCCCTAATACATGTAATATAAACATGATCAAATTACTCATATATTACACTCACTGAGTTATGCATGCACGCATTTATTCTTGTCACTCATCTCATTGTTAACTAATGTTAACAATCGTGTATTACAATCACCGAGTTATACGCCAACGTTAACTAATGCACCTATTATCCACTGTTATCAAATTAATATTGTTTTACAATTAATGATCAATTACAATAATTACATCTAATAAAGTAACTTCAAAATCATATGCTGGTCTAAAGTTATGTTTGAGAAACATCAATGCTAACCGGATGTCGTAACCGCCAAACAAGATGGCGCCGCCCACTGAATACAAATATACGATAAAAGTTTAATAAAATTACTAACCACATGTTGCCTGTGAAATTTGCCGTCCAATCTCTGTTCCAACAAAGTACTATCGATGATCCCGGCGATAGCTAGAAGACAATGGGTTTTATAGCAAACATTACGCCCAAATCATTATTTCCCCCGTTCAGTCCGTGACAAACGTGGCTAAATCTACAGTATTGAATCTACACGGGAGGCCCCTTATACAATTTTGCCGTTTAAGGAAAATATACCTATCCGTTTACATGCATTAGCACAAAACTAAACTTATGACACGGCGTCTCTGGCGGCCACTTAATATGTGCACGCTTTTACGTGTTACATGAATAGATCATGAATATTGTGAAATTGTTTCAACTCGAACAATAGATTTTGGGTGTAACCGATACAAGAGCTATATACGACCAGTACGCTCTACCCGTGACATTTTGTGACAAGTTTCATGAAAATCCGTCAAGTAGTTTCACAGGAATAGTCGCTACAAGTTTTCATTATATAACTCTATGTAAACAAAGATGGCCGCTGACAGCCATGTTTAACGTCAAATCAAAATAATGTTTGACTCTGATAACCATCATGTAATGCTGATCATTTTACAAAAAGTCCCATATCAATATCACTTATAGTTTTCAAGACGTAGTCGCTACAAACTTCTTTTTTAAAAAATCTAATTTTAGCTGTGGCGGCCATCTTGAATTTCTGGCCGATCTGAAATTTTGCTAGGAGCAATTAAACATTAAGAGCAACATTCCTGTAAAGTTTCATGAAAATCTGCCAAGTAGTTTCAAAGGATTAGTCGCTACAAGTTTTTACTATATAACTCTATGTAAACAAAGATGGCTGTTGGCAGCCATGTTTAACGTTGAATCAAAACAATTTTTGACACGGACCAACATCATGTCATGCTGATCATTTTACAAAAAGTCCAATATCAATATCACTTATAGTTTTCAAGTAGTAGTCGCTACAAACTTGTATTTTGAAAATCTATTTTTAGCCATGGCAGCCATCTTGAATTTCCGGGCGACCTGAAATTTTGCTAGGATCAATTAGACATCAAGAGCAACATTCCTGTGAAGTTTCATGAAAATCCTTCAAGTAGTTTCAGAGGAGTATTCGCTACAAGTTTTCATTATATAACTCTATGTAAACAAAGATGGCCACTGGCAGCCATGTTTAACGTCGAATCAAAATAATGTTTGACTCTTATAACCATCATGTCATGCTGATCATTTTACAAAAAGTCCCATATCAATATCACTTATAGTTTTCAAGACGTAGACGCTACAAACTTCTTTTTTAAAAATCTATTTTTAGCCGTGGCGGCCATCTTGAATTTCCGGCCGACCTGAAATTTTGCTAGGATCAATAAGACATCAAGAGCAACATTCCTGTGAAGTTTCATCAAAATCCGTCAAGTAGTTTCAGAGGAGTAGTTGCTACAAGTTTTTACTATATAACTGTATGTAAACAAAGATGGCCACTGGCAGCCATGTTTAACGTCGAATCAAAATGATTTTCGACAAGGACCAACATCATGTCATGCTGATCATTTTAGAAAAAGTCCCATATCAATATCACTTATAGTTTTCATGAAGAAGTCGCTACAAACTTGTTTTTTAAAAACCTATTTTTAGATCTGGCGGCCATCTTGGATTTCACATCAACATGAATTTTTGCTAGGATCAACTAGACTTCATGGGCAACATTTCTGTAAAGTTTCATGAAAATCCATTCAGTAGTTTCAGAGGAGAAGTCACTACAAAAAAAAGTTTACAGACAGACGGACGACGGACGCCGCACCACGGCATAAGCTCTGCTGATCTCTGATCAGTAGAGCTAAAAACATGGCTTTTAATCTCTTAGATTTCTGTTTTATAAGGAATTCCCCATGGACATTCATTTGAAACTAAGGAGTCTCCCGTTAGAGTTTTCAAAAAGTAGTCGCTACAAACTTGTTTTTTAAAAATCTATTTTTAGATTTGGTGGCCATCTTGGATTTCACATCAATGTGATTTTTTTGCTAGGATCAACTAGGAATCATGGGCAACATTCCTGTAAAGTTTCATGAAAATCAATCCTGTGAAGTTTCATGAAAATCCATCCAGTAGTTTCAGAGGAGTAGTCGCTACAAAACAAGTTTACGGACGGACGGACAACGGACACCAGACCACGGCATATTAGAACTCAAACAATCCTGAATATTTTTACATGTAACTTGCAGTTTAATATGTTTACACTTTTATCTAGACTGTGCTATACTTGAATAATAAATACTAACTTGATAAAAGTGTATTTATCCATACTCAGCTTATGTCAATACTCAAGGTTATGTGTGTACCGGTATTGACTAATTGACTAATTCACATATTTATCAAGTATGTATTTATAATTCAAGGGCAGCACTCATGCCTAGAAGAATGTGTAAACATTTCGTACTGTAAGTGTCATGCAAACATATTCAAAATTATTTGAGTTCTAATTTTTAGCTTTTCAAATGCATTCTCAATGGAATTACACAAAAGGGGACATAACCTTTCGTAAATATATCGGATTTCCTATTTATTTTTATCAGGCCCCAAACTTAGGGACGTTCAAGCAATAAAGGTGATAATTTATGTCCAAATTATTTATTGTAACCGCTCCTGTCTCAAAGAATATGAAACTATGTATTAGTTAGAGGCTATGAAGTGAAATTTTAACAATTAAGAAACCCTAAGGGAAGGAGCGCAGCGACTGACCGGGGTTTCTTAATTGTTAAAATTTCACTTCTTAGCCTCTAACTGACTTAGTGTTTGCCTACTTTTCCCCGCGCTTCTACGAAACCATGCCTCTTAACACGTTCGCAGCTTCTACTTGTGTCCAAACAAGCGCGGGCCATTTAGTAAGCGATTACTTAATGATTAAATGGTTAAAATTGGTGATCGTTAGAAATTTACATGAATAAGTTCGCCAATTTTTTAAAATTCCTCACCGTCTGATTGGAGGAAAAAGTAGGGCAAACACTAAATATCTTTTCAGTAGTATAAATTTTCAGTTATAAATAGCTTATATCCACATGAGTTCTATAAATAGATCTGGGATCTATTAGTTATAAAGGTAATATTTTAGAACACCACCAAGCAGGCCTGTTCAAACCTCGGGATAAAATCAGTATTCTCCGGATTTTTCATTTGCTCTCCGGATCTCCGGATTTAAGTGTACAATCTTCTGGATTTGTCATCAAAACAAAATGTTCATGATTTACACAGCTATATTTTCACAGTGTATCAGCTATTTCCTGCACCGGTCATGTTATGCTCCCTAGTCAGCAATGCAAAGGAGAGTATTTACAAGTATCAAATCCATGGGGGTCATTAAGTGTAACACACACTGACTGAATATAACATTAACATTAAGGACATAATTAGTTCCTTCAGTGACATAACAACATGTGTAATAACAGCAATATATTGTAATTGTGGTATAAATTAAACCAATTCTTTCTGCTTTTAATTGGTCAACCTAATTGAAATAACAAGTGTCAGGAATCCTTCTGTGAGGTATCACTATAATAGCTGCTAGCCATGATTTGTTAAAGCTTTGATAAAGACTTTGTATTTGCATTTAGGAATATCATATATTTGCACTTTCATAAAAATAAAAAAAAAAGTGGTCGTATAATTAAACCAAGTCTTTTTAATCTAATTTCAAAGTCCTCTCTTAATCAAACTATTAAACAAATTATTTGTGTGCATGTTGAAGTATGTAATTTTTTGTTTTCTTGAATAAATAATTTAAAAAAACAAACAAACAAGTGTTCAAATTTCCATTTAAAAATGTTCTTCGCGTGATTTAAATCATAGTTTTTATACAAATCTCAATCTCAGGATTTTTAGTTAAAAAGTTTTGGCAGGCCTGACCAGGTGATATGTTTATGAAAGATTGAACATATTTACTTTTATTACGATAAAGACCGGAAGTCAACAAGGAGGGTGTTTCTATTAGAAAAATGAAGATCGAAAAGAGACAGTTAAACTGTGTATAGTAGCTATATAAGCTTGCAAGGAAAATAAGTTTTGTGCTAAATAGATATTACACAAAAAATGTCAGGTTCCTGGTAGGAAAGCTGGAGAACTTGGTGCCCCCTAGGTATGTGAATCAGAGGAATTGTTTGACCTTTTTTGCCAACCATGTAGTGACGACGACGGTCAGCAGGAATCCGCCGCGGGATTTTGTGTGAATTGTTGTGAATACTTGTGTAAGAAATGTTATCAGCATCAGTCGCACACCACGTCAAATGAAACATCATGTTCTACAAGACAAGACAACCATGCCAAGAAGTATGCCCCAGACCAAAACCCTGGATGAGACCATAATACAAATGTCCCCACACATCAGGTGAGGCTATTACATTTAACTGTAGGTCACATGACCAGCTAGTCTGTGGCATCTGTGTCGGAACTGACCATACGAAGTTGTGACGATGTCAGCTATGTTAGAAAAAGGAGTATAGAAGTTTAGAAAAGAAACTTTCCGACATTGAACAGCAAATCTGACAAGCAATACAAGAACAACTGAACAAAATGTTGCAGATATAGAACGCAGTAGAAAGCATTGGACAGTTTAGAAAAGAAATAAATCGCTTTTTAGACAAACTTGAACATGAAATTATTAATGAGACAAACAGGATACGAGATGAAGATCAGGTAAACATGACCTCAATTGCTGCCATATTAGACGACATGAGAAATGAAATCCATTCTACAGCCTCCAACCTCGATACTTTACACAAAACTAAACAAAATGGGAAACTTTTTCCTGCTATGGACAGAACCAAACTTGCAATGCAAACAATAGTGGATGGTCTTACCCAGATAGAGACTGACAACAAGATTTGGAGGTACAGGTTTGAGCCAGAGAAACAGATACAAAATTTGATGGGGAACCTGACCGGCGTGACCACACTGGGAATTCTATCGCTGATAAATGAACCAAATGACAACAAAATTACACAACAGACAGAACTAAAAGACAGCAAAACAACACTAACACTGGAGCAGTCAAATGACAGCAAAGTAACGCAAACAGAGATACCAAATGACCAAAAGGCATCCCAAACAGAAAAATCCATTGACAGGAAAAGTACAGAAACAGAGATACCCGTTCCCAGAACCTCGCGACATCACAATAAAGACATCTATGTCAAATCATCCAAAGACCAGCTATATTACAGGCTCAACCCTGCTTCTTGACAACCAACTTGTCATTGTTGACAGTATCAACACAAATGTCAAATTAGTGGATACAAAACAAAAACAAAATAATATCTCTAGAACAGCTGTCATCCAAACCATGGAATATAACTAAGGTGAACAACACCCAAGTCGCTGTGACAATACCTGACCTGAATAAAATCCAGTTTCTGTCAGCAGTATCCCAATCCCTGTCCAAAGGTCAAGAGATAAAGGTCAATGGGGAGTGTCGTGGTATAGTACATAATGATGGGACACTGATAGTGACATTTCGGGGGTCAACTAAGGTGGATATAATCAACTATGACCAGGCACTGTGTTGAGATCTCTGATGAATGATGCCATTAATGAACAACTGTTGGTACAACCGTACTACATAGTCGATCAGGCTCCGGATAAGACGGCCGTGTACGTGTCTGATTATCAGTAAGGACACAGTGACAGTGTATAGCGATGGACGGTACCGTGAAGGCAGTCTGCGAGGATGATAACCTGATGGACTCAAGTGGTCTGGCTATAGACAGGACAGGGACAGTGTTATACCTGTGGCTGGGGTTCCCATAACATCCACCAGATTACAGCCGAGTGTACCAAGATACAGATACTACTGGGACAGGAACATGGATTGTCTAGGCCATACTCCATCACACTTACTGTGATAGGGAGGACAAACTTTATGTTGGAATGTATTATAACAATAATGTTAAAGTGTTTCAGTTGAATAAGAATTAAAGCCGCATCTTTTTTTTATAAAGAGATTATAAAGTATATCTATATAAAGGGCCACAGGCAATGTTGCAGTCAACCCTGCCTATTATCAACATATTAACATAGAAACAAAAAACCGTTAACGTTCTTTTTGAAATACAGCAGTAATGTCTACAGTAAATATAACAAAGGTCCTTTAACTGATTAATTTCTACATAGACCTTCAAGTAACAAACATATGATTTAGCCAATGAGCATCGACTATATGGAGTACAGCCGCATGTCTATTATCGACACCATGATACTGTTGCTGTTTTTTCAAATCTTACTACCATAGTATTTTCCAAAATATAAGACCCACATTTTTCATCATTTATAAGGTCTGAATAAGGGCGTGCATCTTATGTATTAAGACGGTCCAGGGCATTTTAAACCTATTTAAATGGGGCCGATAAATCAGCCTCTTCCCAAACTGCAAAAAACTTTTTTTCATCCC
>JAWPHD010010158.1:0-96535 GCA_037043455.1 Cyrtodaria siliqua | reverse complement strand
AAATCCAAGATTTTAAAAATATGTGTGGCAAGTAAAACAAATTATATGAAAAAAGTTTATCAAAAATGGAAAATATTCAGTTGACCCTGAACCCCGAACATATGAACATTCTGATGCTACTGCAAATAAAAAGGACTTGAATGTGTCCTAAATATTACTAATGGTTACAAAAATCTCACTCAAATACTTCTTTGATGATAGTAAGCATGATAAATAGTTAACAAACACCCAAACAATTCAAATATCGGCAATATAACTATTGAAATTTTGCTTGTAGAGTTTGTAAAAATACGTTTCCTTAAGCAGGATTTTTTATAACCCAAGGCCCACAGAATTGCCTTTTAATGTTTTATGTTTGTTTTTATAAAAATAATTCAATTATATTTTTTACTCTGCTAAAATATTTGTATGTAAATTAATTTAAAAAAGTGTAGATTGTTGTTCTCAAATTATTTACCATCCCAGGAACATACCGGTACTGATGGCATAACAGTTATCAAGTCATAACCTGAAACAGTATGAATTAATATAATTCAACTTCAAATACAATTACAATAAAGTCAATAGCTTCAAAAATGTCATTTGTTTGAACTTGAATTTGCAAAGAAAGACAAATACTATACATATGCAGAAAAGAAAAGCTGTGTTGTTCTGCCTCTGCCCAAATTAATTTAGAAACATTATCTTCATATTAAACAAATAAGTAACTTAAACTATGACCAAAATCAGCAATTTGTTTTGTTCATACACAATATAAAACTAGAACCATTATTATTTGTTGTACTATAAGCCTGTGCTTGTATTGTCAATTAAATAGTATATATATGATGATGTTCCAGGTGTGCTACCTGGCAGTGATATTTCGATACTGTCCGAAAATGACTACACTACACTTTTAAGTCCGGTTGGCATTTAGATTTAGTGTTTCATCCACATGGTGAATTCCGCTTGTACCCGAGATATGCCTTGCTGTATCATAGCAACCTCTACTGCCAGCTGCAAATAAGAAGAAGAAATTAGAATCCATCTACTATAAGAATTGCTATAAAAAATGGTTAGGGGCCTTTTTACATTATGCTAGATTGGTTCATCCATGACACTTACACTATAATTATAGACTGGTTCATCCACGACAGTTACACTATTTAACAAGACTGGTTCTAACATGTCAGTGACTATTCTACTGGACTGTTTCATCCATTTCTTAAGATTATTTTACTAGACTGGTTTATACGTCAGTGACTATTCTACTGGACTGGTTCATCCATGACAGTGACTGTTCTACTAGACTGGTTTATACATGTCAGTGACTATTCTATTGGACTGGTTCATCCATGTCAGTAACATTATTCTACTAGACCGGTTTATACATGTCAGTAACTATTCTACTGGACTGGTACATCCATGTCAGTGACTATTCTACTGGACTGGATTATACATGTCAGTAAGTATTCTACTGGACTGGTTCATCCATGTCAGTGACTGTTCTACTAGACTGGTTTATACATGTCAGTGACTATTCTACTGGACTGGTTCATCCATGTCAGTGACTGTTCTACTGGACAGGTTCATCCATGTCAGTTAAATTATTCTACAGGACTGGTTCATCCATGTCAGTTAAATTATTCTGCTGGGCTGGTTCATCCATGTCAGTGACTGTTCTACTAGACTGGTTTATACATGGCAGTGCTTATTCTACTGGACCGGTTCATACATGTCAGTGACTGTTCTACTAGACTGGTTTATACATGTCAGTAACTATTCTATTGGACCGGTTCATCCATGTCAGTAACATTATTCTACTAGACCGGTTTATACATGTCAGTGACTATTCTACTGGACTGGTTCATCCATGTCAGTGACTGTTCTACAAGACTGGTTCATCCATGTCAGTGACCGTTCTACTAGACTGGTTCTACTGGACAGTGACTATTCTACTGGACTACTGGACTCACCATGTCAGTGACTGTTCTACTAGACTGGTTCATCCATGTCAGTGACTGTTCTACTAGACTGGTTTGTACATGTCAGTGATTATTCTACTGGACTGGTTCATCCATGTCAGTTAAATTATTCTGCTGGGCTGGTTCATCCAGGTCAGTTAATTTATTCTACTGGACTGGTTCATCCATGTCAGTGACTGTTCTACTAGACTGGTTTATACATGTCAGTGATTATTTTACTGGACTGGTTCATCCATGTCAGTAACATTATTCTACTAGACTGGTTTATACATGTCAGTGACTATTCTACTGGACTGGTTCATCCATGTCAGTTAAATTATTCTGCTGGGCTGGTTCATCCATGTCAGTTAATTTATTCTACTGGACTGGTTCATCCATGTCAGTGACTGTTCTACTAGACTGGTTTATAAATGTCAGTGACTATTTTATTATACTGGTTCATCAAACTATTTTACTAGAGTTGTTTATCATTGCCAAATACACCATTTCATTAGAATAGACCTTGATCAAAACACATAATCTATGGTGGTAGATTAAACCAAAATTAATCTAATAGAATACAGGCAGCAATGCATTTACACCACACAATTTTATCCCAACACTGGCAACCTATTTCTCAATAACCAGTGACTTAATACAAAAATGTTGCTTTTTAATCCTTTTTTTGTCCAATATCTTTATTATCCATTCAATGGTTGAGTTATGGCTCAGACACAAAACTGGGATATATGTACATATATGTAAGTACAGATGGGATGGACAAGCCTAATGCTATATATGTATGTCATCTCCTCTAACTTGTTTAAATGGTGCATAAAAAGTACTTAGAAAGCAATAACTTGAAAACAATAGTTGGTTTAACACAACCTCATAACTTGCAAATTGTTTGCCTATAAATAAGGCTGGGTCATAAAATGACAACCATATCATATCACCTTTAGTAAAATTTAAAAAAAAAGAAAAGAAGGCTGAGATTTTATACATATACTAACCTCAGGTTACAGCACTGAAAGTTGGTAAGACAGTCCTACCGGGCTTGGAATATTTTTTTCCACGAAGACCTTGAGAACATGAATCTGCAAATAGAAAAGATGGTTATTAAAAAAATATATTTATATATATAAAAAAGTTTTATTGGACTGGCTACCATCAGGTGCCTAGTCACGAGCGCAAACCGATACTTACCTCCTTATATACTGGACATGCCTGGGCTCCCCCGGGCAGCCCATATTGATGCCAGGCTTAGTGCGGATGTCCGATCGACATATTCACTCTGATAGTAAGACCCCGCCCTCAGACCCTGGCTTCCAAGTAACTGGATTACAGGAGCACGCCATCAACTCCCAGCCAAATATATATATTTATTTTGTGAGTGCGTTAGCACGAGTGACTTAATTACTCGCATCCGAACGACTAACTGTATTTTATTCACCGATAAAATACAGGTACGTATTTATTATTTCGATTCTAACACAACAATAATACACTTTTATTGGGGTACTATAAATTATCTCGGAGGTCAAGGTAATCAGGCTGCTATGTTTAAAGGCTGTTTCACTGGGCGCCCCCGTATGCACTCTTAGTCAAGTGACAAACAATTAAGTCATTACTTACGTCATATAGTTTGCGCTTTATGACGTCAAACATTCTCAGCTTGTTCAAGATGCTTAATAATGTTATATGTACTGATGCATATGATGGGTTTATATCGGGGGTGTGCACGGTTTGGGAGCATGGCAAGTATTTTGTAAAATTTCATTAAAATTACTGTTTTGTCTTCGTGACATATATTTACCAAGTGGCGTCATGTAACGTGGCGCTTCCAACGGATGAAATATACGCAGGGAATTAATGGAAGAGCTGTATTTTATCATAGAATAATATGCAGCTGTCTCTCTTCTTTGTGTATATGAAAGACTGCGGAGGTAGTGTTAGAATTAATATTAATATACAGTTTGCTATTCAATAAATAATTAAATAATGTTTAGACAGCAACATTTGTTTTCTCTCCAGGCAGACCAGAATTGTTACATGGCAAACTTTTAACCAAATGAAACAATTAAGAACATTTCTAAATATCAACGTTTCAATGCCTTCATTCATTGAAATTCATCTACTTGTGATGTTGCAAACTTCATCATGCTCATAATGCGCACTGTCATCAGATATGCAAAGATGTCGACAGCTCCAGACAAAAATTATAAGTATAACATTCTAATGGGCAATAACTCTAATTTGAATGAAGAGTTATGGTTCTTACACTTCCCATTCATTGCCCTCTATTATTGCGTGAAGTTTCATTCCAGTCTCATTAGTAGTTCCAAATTATGCTATGGGCAATAAAAGAGAGACAGAGGGACTGGTGAAAGGACTGGCAGACAAAGTGTTGAAAATATGATCCACTGAATTTTCTAGGGATTTTGAACATGATGTATGTGTGATCTGTAATCAAAATAGGTTTTGGTTTAAAATAATTTCTAGTTACATGAGTATCAACTTACATGTCATCTCAAAAATCCATATGTATACCACTGCCATTTCATTGAAGGCTGGAAAAGATGCTGATGCCCGAGTCTGGGCACCGACACTGCAACACACCGCATAAACAAACTGTCCGCAGTGGTATACTGAAAATACCAGTTAAAAAGCAATAACTTCCAGCAAACTGATTTGTAATAGTTGTTTATAGTATTTTTGTAAAAACACACGTATACATTTCATGCATTTGGTTTGAAATATTAAAACTCAACAGCATGTTATTTCTGAATGTAAACCTTCATGGGTTAATTTTATATCATTTGTTAAAACTCTATCATAAACAAGAGCACCGCTTTCGTTGTTGTAAACCTAGAACTTTGATAATTATTAGCCACAATCAATTGTAAAAGGCAAGGTTAAGTTTCGGATTAAACTTTTTTCCAAAGGGGAATAATTCAAACAAGAGGGCCAAGATAGCCCTATATCGATCACCTGAGTACTCGCCCATTATCAAACTTCTCCAAATCTCATGGTCTTATACAATCTGTGCAAGATCGTTCAAGAAATGTGGCCTCTGTTGTGTTAAAAACATTGATATAAAGACACTGACACAGTTTGGTAAAGATCAAATGCAAAATGAAGGTGGTAGAGTGTAACCCCTGGGGCATGGCCAAATGTGACCCCAGGGCTATGTGTAATATATGAGAGCTGTGTGCCTTGTGGTTTCAGAGAAGGAGATTTTTTAATTTTTTTCCTATACCAGTCTATGTAAAATATGTGCCCCTAGGGTCACCATTTGAACAAACTTGGTGGAGGACCATAAGCTTATAGCAAATGCAAAATATTAAACCTCTGGCTCTTGCAGTTTAAGAGATTTTTTTAAGTTTTTCCCTATACAAGTCTATGTAAAACTTTGACCCCCAGGGCAGGCCAAATGTGACCCAGGGTCACCATTTAAACAAACTTGGTAAAGGGCCATAATCTTATAGTAAATGCAAAATATTAAACTCTGGCTCTTGTAGTTTTAGAGAAGAAGAATTTTGATTTTTTCCCTATATAAGTCTATGTAAAACTGTGATCCCGGGGCTGGACCAAATTTGACACCAGTGTCACCATTTGAACAAACTTGGTAGAGGACCATTAGCTTATAGCAAATGCAAAATATTAAACACCTGGCTCAAGCAGTTTCAGAGAAGAAGATTTTTTAAGTTTTCCCTATACACATGTGACCCCTGGAGCGGGGCCAAATGTGACCCCAGGGTCACCATTTGAACAAACTTGGTAAAGGACCATAATCTTATAGTAATGCAAAATATTAAACCTCTGGCTCATTCAGTTTCAGAGAAGAAGATTTACTTTTTTCTTATATAAGTTTATGTAAACCTGTGGCCCCGGAGTGGGGCCAAATTTGACCCCAGGGTCACCATTTGAACAAACTTAGTAGAGGACCATAAGCTGATGCTACATGTAATACATGAGAGCTCTGTGCCTTGTGGTTTTAGAGAAGAAGACTTTTTAAGGATGTTGCGATGACCTAATTTTAACAAATCTAATAAGCATTCATCCATGTGAAGTTTGGTCAAAATTGGCCCTCGCCTTGACCTCAGGTGATCTAAAAATCTACCACTCAGCTATTTCACCTGTTCTCTCATGTTAAATCGCTCAACGCCTATATATACGGTACCACTGAATTATGTTGTGCGCTGCTTTTTTTTATTTTATAGAATTCCACATTATTTGTTTTTCATTCATTTTATTCTTTTCATTATTTATCAGTTTTTCATTCTTCATCTTTATTCAGATCTGTTTTCTTTATATCAACATAAATAACTGTTAACAATGGTTTATGCCAATTAATTAAATCATTATTTATGATACATCAATTGCTTCTATGTGTATCGATTTGGCTGATTTAATCATCGAGATGGCCGCAGCCCATCAAGGTGTTTAAATCAACCAATGAGATGAGACCATACTCTATTTGTTTTGTAGCATGTTCAAATTCACCAGTCTGCCATACTCTAACTTCTGATAACTGGTAGTTAGAGTACACAAGTCATTCTGACGAGTTTTATTTTCAATTAAATGATTTACAACTGTGCACATACAAAAGAATATGTCAGCGACTCTGCTACAAGTCTATTTATTTGGTTAATTAACAAACTAGTAAGCAAAATCTCCTCTCTAATCTACCTTTCGACATTTACAGATCAATATAAAAAAAATGTTTGTGACTCCCCATAAATTTACCGCGAAGATATTCGCTTGTTGCGGGCATATTGGACACTTACGTGTGGTCAAATACGTCCGCGGACAAATTGGCATGTTGCCGACACCTCTGTTAGCTTTAAATATAGTATTGTTGTAATATAATCAACAATTAGAAGGCAAATACAATTTGATTTAAACAATTCAAATATTAATTAACAATGATTTGCAAAAATGCAAGTAATGTAGAAGAACTATTGGGATGCTTTTAGTCTTTAAAAAATCAAGATTACCTTGTGCCTCTTTAGCATATGAACACTTAAATAAAATATATTACTGGAGCCTCAAATCAATACTATGAAAATTAAATTAAAATTCACCAAAACTAATAAACGTTTGAATGTGGTTTAAATGATACTTGACTGGCTTTTATCATGCCCAAATTTAAGTCTAACCAGATGTAATCAATTTATAAATTGCTGGCAGTCAAAACAGAGCAGGAGAAGTCATTAACTAAGTATTACATGACCCACTTTTTTAGAGAACCATAAAATCTTTAATCCAATATATCCACAAAGGAAGTGGGACACTATATGGCTGTTTATTGGGGGTCATTAAATAATTAACACCCCAGCAATCACATAATTGACACCTTACATATATCAAACAGGATGTATCACAGTATAGGATCCTGTCTGATCGAACTGTGTAACAAACAAACAAACAGAGAGTATTTCTTATAGGTCTATTAATTACACTAAAACAAGTAAAATGCATAATTATTAACGTTATGTCTCTAATCCCATTTTTCAATATTTTCAGGTATATGTATGAACTGAGTGAATAAAATAACTGATTATCATTTGAAAATTTCAAGATAAAATTTATAATCATTATTTAAATTCAGAAATTTACTGTTTTTTGAACATATCAAAATTATGTAATCTTTAATACTGGTACTTTCCTCATACTTATATTAAACTTAATCAAGCATTACAATTAGCACACCCATTCATTTTATTATTCCAGTATTGTTCTGAAGTTAAAATATCTTGTAATTAAATAAAATGCAATAAAATATAGTGTTTTCAAATGTTCTTTAGTTGTAATTTTACTATTGCATGTGTTTAATATAATCAACAATTCTGTGAATTTATATTCCCCATCAAAGTATGTTAAAGAGACATGGAAATCTTGAAGTATTTATCAATTATAATTAGCATCTCAATTTATTAATCAAGTATCATTTTTAACTTTAAACCTGCTTCATATATAAATTAAATAAAAATATAAAAAAATTGGAGTTTGAAAATCTCACAGGTTTTAACATAATCAACATTTAGTAATTTTTATAAATTTGCAAACAGAATTTGTTTTCAATTGTTCAAATAATTTTTTGAAATATGGATGTAGAAAAATTGAATTGAATTGGGATTTTATAGTCTCACCAACAGCTAAGGTCATATGTCGACTTTCCAGCTTCCATTGGTGGAGGAAGACCCCAGATGCCCCTCCAACCAGGCGGTTGGTTACCTGGGTAGAACCACCGACGTTCCGCAAGCGATGAGAGCTGGCAGGGCCGTCACTCTGTTTTTGGGGACTGCGACCCACACCCTTGGGTGGGGGAATTTTAGCGCGATTTTACAGGAAAGGGGGAATTATTTTGAGGCCATAATTTTGATTATAATCATTATAATCATTGTTTTAAATAGCCTACATGTTTTATTTATATTAAATACAAAAAAAAAAAAAAAAAACTTCATCAATAGATATAACACTGCTGTTAGATTTGGAAAAAAATAAGGTACGACAATAAATTCGCCACACATGGAAGAAACGGGACACAGCCTACAAATTTCATACTCAATATTTTACGTACCAGAAGTGTTTTTTTTATTGTTTTTTTCGAGTGGGAAGTTTGGTCAAAATTAGCCAAGCGGTTTCTGAGGAGAAGTTGTTTGAAGAAAAGTTAACAACGACGGACGAAGGGTGATCCCAATATAGCCTTCGGCTCAGGTGATCTAATAAAAAGGTCAATGATGCTTAAATGAAAGTTTGTAAACATTTTAGTAACTAACAAGAAATGTCACAGTAAGTGACAAATGCCCCCGAAGTGACCTGTAAGTGTGACCTTGACCTTGAAGCAATATGAAACCAACAGATATATTTAAAAATATTTAAAAAAAAAAAAAAATCAAACAAACAATAAAAATAAAAAAAAATAAAAATTTAAAAAATATTTAAAAAAAAAATTAAAAATAAAAATAAATAGAAAAAAAAAAAAAAAAAAAAAAAATATTTTTGTCGCGACACGACGTCTTGTGGTGAGCAATTGTGCGAAGTTATTTGAAAATCCATCCATTATTGTCAGAGTTATGAAGCGGACACGAGTGTACAGACAAACGGATTTTGACCTTTGATCTCTAAGTGTGACCTTGACCTTTGAGCCACGGACCTGGATTTTGTTCTCGACACATCGTCTTGTTGTGGTGAGCAATTGTGCGAAGTAATTTGAAAATCCATCCATTATTGTCAGAGTTATGAAGCGGACACAAGTGTACAGACGAACGGACAGACAGTGCGATTACTATATATGCCACCCTTAAAAACATAAAAACAATCGAGTTTGCTGTTTGCTGAGATGACAAGTGCATAAAATTGTTTAAAAATCTTGATTTTTTTAAAAACTCACGGTGTCACGTTAGTTTTTCTCTTAACTTGCATTTGTTCAATCATTAATATTAATTGTTAGAATTATAAAGTTCAAAGCAAATTGATTTTACATTTTACTAACTCTTTATAATATTGCACCAATAATATATTTGAAAATTCAGTAAAATAGTGAAGAAAATTGAAATCACAGTTGTTTTTTTAATTATATGCAAGCAGTTTTAAAGTCAAAATGACGCAGGATAACTAAATCGAGGAGCAGATTTTAATATTTGAATAAAACTCAAGATTGCCATGTGTCCCTTTAAATATCAGATAAAAAAACTCAGGAGTATCCATGGGAAATTTGAGTAAAATTGGCCAAGTGGTTTCTGAGAAAGAGCTGCTTAGGGACACTAATGCCCAAGCCGCTAGACGAAATTTGCCTATTAAGTTTCATGAGAGTGGGTGTTATTGTTTCGGAGTTATCGTCAAGAATGCATATTTCCATATAAGGTCATGGCGACCTGGACCTTTGACCCCCCAAAAAATTAGGGTTCCTCCTCTTACTAAGGGCAATGTACAGTTCATGATTGTGAGTGTTATAGTTTCAGAGTTACTGTCCGGAATGACATATAAAAAGTAGACAATAATCAAATCAGTAATATTTTATGTTTTAGTAAGACAAAGGTTGGACCTAAACCCCATTATTTTTACAAGACTCTGTTAGTAAAATATCAGTAAAGACAAGATTGCTCGACAGACATAATGAGACATCATGCAATGCATAAGAACCAGCTAATGCATTATATACTTGCTCATTAGTCCATAATCTGAACCACACCGTAATTGAATGTTGTTTAACGGCTCATCAACACAGTTTAGTTATTTAGAGCCGCCCCAGACAGAGGAATCCGGGAACCTGCCCTACTCTTATTATCGAATAGATTCCTATGGTTCTTTAACATGCTCGAAGGATAGATCGGTTTACGTCTCCATCCGACGGACGAGGCTAAGGGAAAGTGTCTTGCCCAAGAACACACCGACGGAACTCAGTGGCACCACGGAGTATGGTGAACCCAGGGCCTCCGGTTACCACACCGTAAGTAAAACAAGTTGAATTTGAGGTCAAAATGTTCTAGTTCTGAAACCAAATAGAAAGGAGTGCTAGTTATTTGTGAGCATCTACTTACCAGTACGTCATCTTCAAAAATCCATATGTATATCATGGCCATTCATCACAGCCTGGAAAAGATGTTAATGCTCGAGTCTGGGCACCGACACTGTGACAATTTGTATTAGCAAACTGCGCGCATGGGTATACTGAAAATAGCATTAAAAAAAATGCAATTTAAAGCCAAACTACTTTGTCATAGTCGTTAATAGTATTGTTGTAAAACACAAATATACTTTATGTTATTTCTTGATGCAAGCCATTGTGGGTTAAAATTCAATTATTAAATTGTTATTATTAAACAAGAGGTCAATGGTTTTCAAGCTATACTGATAGGTTTTGATAGCTATATCAGCATTTCTGTGAAGTTTTATAAAAATCTGTCAAGTAGTTTCAAAGTAGTAACAAAGATGGCCACTAGCGGCCATGTTTAATGTCGGTCGAATCAAAATAATCTTCGACAAGGATCAACATCTTGTCAAGCTGATCAGTTTAGAAAAAGTCCCATATCAATATCACTTATAGTAGTAGTCGCTAAAACCTTGTTTTTAAAAAAATATATTTTTAGCCAAGGGGCCGTGTTGAATTTCCGGCCGACCTAAATTTTGCTGGGATCAATTAGACATCAAGAGAAACATTCCTGTGAAGTTTCATGAAAATCCGTCAAGTAGTTTCAGAGTAGACGCTACAAGTTTCTACTATATAACTCTTATGTAAACAAACAAAGATGGCCACTGGTGGCCATGTTTAATGTCAAATCCAAATAAATTTTGACAAGGATCAACATCATGTCATGCTGATCATTTTAGAAAAAGTCCCATATCAATATTATTTACAGTTTTCAAGAAGTAGTCTCTATACACTTGTTTTTAAAAATCTATTTTTAGACGTGGCGGCCCTCTTGAATTTCCGGCCAACCTGAAATTTTGGTAAGATCAACTAGACATCAAGAGCAACATTCCTGTGAATTTTCAGAGGAGTATTCGCTACAAATATTTGATATATAAACTCTATGCAGAACAGTTCCATATCAATATTATTTAAAGTTTTTAAGAAAAAGACGCTACAAAAAAATTTGACAGACGGACGACTCGGACGCCGCACCATAAGCTCTGCTAATCTTTGATCAGTACAGCTATTAACATATAAAGATGCAGTTTTATTCAATATATTTATTATAGTCTGTCTATTTGTAGATCAGTTAAAAATTACTGGTTCTGCTTAGTTTTTAGTCTGTTTTGTACTGAAAATTACCTCTCACAATGGACCATGTCACACGATACATACAGCAATGAAAAGTGTTATTCTTTGAATGCCCGTCAGCCTGCAACCAAATTACTTTCTTGCAAAGTGTTTTACGGTTTTGCATTCTTATTTGAACCCTTAAGCATAGCTTTAAATCTTGTCCTTGCTGCTATAGTTTAATATGACCAAAAGTGCAAGTGACTGTCGGAAAAATGTGCTATCAATAATGTAAATATAGATCCCTAACGCTCATAAACATTGACTGCACATGTATGTGTGATTTTAGGGGTCAGGCTACTACTAGCCAACCTATACCCGGGTGTAATTTTTGGTTTTCAGACACTTCCCGCGATTGGAAATAATGTCCATTAAAATGGTACGAACAATTAGCGGGTCTCTCCTTTTTTAATTGTTCTCATCGCTTGCAGTCCACGCCAAAAAACATCGGCAAATTTACTATTGTTTTGCATAACAAATTGGCGGTAAATGCTCAGTGAACCCGTACCAATATTACAGGGAAAATATGAGAAACAGAACCAAAGATAGAAACTGTAAATAACTGGTGACGCGGTTTCATACAATCAATAAAGCGGTCTCGTGAAAACAGAACCAAAGAGAGAAAACTGTAAATAACTGGTGACGCGGTTTAATACAATCAGTAAAGCTGTCTCCTGAAAAGTATGCTGTGCACCACAAAAACTCTGATTGGCAAAAATAAGCTACCAAAATACGCATCGTTTCAAAAAAAATAGCGTACCTGGAAAATTACGTCCGTATATGGTATGGAGTGAATTAAAATAAAATGAAGACTCTGAAATATCACGTAATTTACATGGATGCGCAGTCTATCTGGAGCACTGCAGAGCTAGAATCCCCTTTATAAAGTAGGTAGAGTATGTGACACAACTCCATATGCAGGTTTCTGAAGACATCACGCAATGCCTGAATAAACAACTAATTTAAGCCTTATATACCACACATGCATACATAAAACTCACCAAAGAAAAGAATATCATGCCGATCTAGTCATGTTCCCTATGACATGTTTAATGTTTTTCTCTCGAAATAGCTTGCTGTCATCTGTAATCTGGTTCCCTATTTCCAAGTTTATAAATTTTCTTTGGTGAGTTTATGGTGTGGTATAATTCAGGGTTCAGTCAATTAAAATCCAGTTATTGTTATTTAAGCAGGTATTGGGTGATGTCTTCAGAGTTTATATGCAGTGCTCCAGATAAGCTTTCAGCACAATGTATGCATGTTGTTGTTTTTTTTACGCATTTACATTTACAAATTACAAACTTATGCGTATTTTTGTAAACAAGTTTTATAAACAAGTTTTGTAAAAGGTATACTCTGTAAAAAAAGTTTTCGACCATGGCAGTGTTCGAACCCTTACAATGATCTCTGAACCTTGACATTCGACCATAACCCTTATTATCTCAGTTGATAATTCACAATAGACCAACAATCAACAATAATTATCGTTTACAATGGAAGTTTGCGAAAAAATAATAATCTTTTTATTGGTTACTCGAATGTGTGTTCGCGATATTTTTTTAAAATCAAATCTTGTTTGGAATTTAATGTTTCTGGTACCAAATTAACCGGGTAGGGTAGACCTTGGTTACTAAAAAAAGATACTTAAATTCTGTCCACTAGTTTTATTTTTATATGACTCTATATACCCTGGTCCAAAACCTTTTTCACCGAGTATATATATTCATTAGTCATTACCATAAAAAACATTGCATATTTCATCTCCCCCGTTAAAAAAAAAAAGACAGAATCAATGTTGAATGAATATATATTTAAGGGCATTATGGATTAATTTGTGTCAAATAGCTGACAAAAAAAGGCAATTTCTATTTTCTTGCAAGCATCTAACAAAACCTACGGTAACTAAAATTCTGCACTTGACTGTCATTCAGTACCTCAAACTTCAATAAGCATCCACTGAGTATGGTTGGGCGCACTCTACTTTTCTAAGCTATTAAGTTGTGTGTACGTGGGTATTCGGTTCTCCATATTTATCGGCGATTATATCATAGGTTATTAGATTTGTATGGCTAAATATTACTTGGAACGAGTTGTTTTGGCAAAGGACGCCAAAACAATGAGTTCCAAGTAATATTTAGCCATACAAATTCAATAACCTTTTTATTGCATACTTTCATATTGTTTTCAATCAATGTTAATTGTATGACTATTACTTTTCGTTGTATTTGTGTTATTTTTATAGCTTTTGATGGAATTCCCATCTTGTCATTCAGTTTCATTTTGTGTGGATGATTAGTTTGCGCGAAAACGACGTCGGATGACGTCATTAAAAACATCAAGCGATTTTCTAAAGTTTGTTTACCATTTGATAACGTTAAAAACAGTGGGTGAGTGACCATTTCAATTATTTTATCAATTTCTGCCATAAAAGGTTGAAAAAAAAACACGTATTTTTTTGTTGACACTATACCAAGGATTCCGTTATTTTTATTTGAAAGTAGTTCCTTATTTCTATTTCGCGGCTCTTAGCAAGTACAAGCAAAAGTTCCGGTGCAATATCAATGTGTGCAATATCGTAGAATATTGCACACTTAGCTCAATGCAAACTAAACGGGACAATATGAAACTAAGTATACAATAAATATATATATGCGTCTTATCTGGAGCACTGTATGAGCAACCACTCTTCTGGGGAATGTTTACGGACGTGAATCAAGCTGACACAGAAGCAACGAGTATTGGCTGCACATTGTTCTGCTTGCACACAGGACCGACACATCCCCTCCGAAGGCTGGCATACTTTCACACCGAAGGCTGGCACACTGTCAGAGTACCTTGCTCAAGTAAGATACTACCACACACACTGACATGATACAAAGACCCTGTTAGAGATTGCTTATCTGGAAGGAAAGCATCAAAGGTTTCGGGGGCATATAGTAATCGTACCGTCCGTCCGTCATTCCGCAGTTCGTGTCCGGACTGTAACTTCAGAACCCCCTGCATGGATTTTTAATTAACTTGGCACAAGTGATCACTATAACAAGACGATGTGTCGCGCGCAAAACCCAGATCCGTACATCAAAGGTCAAGGTCACACTTTAAGTTCATAGGTCAAAAACAGGTACGCAATTTCGTGTCCGGACCGTAACGTCACAACCCCTGTGGGAATTTTTAATTAACTTGGCACAAGTGATCACCATAACAAGACGATCTGTCGTGCGCAAAACCCAGGTCCGTACCTCAAGGTCAAGGTCACACTTGAACTTCATAGGTCAAAAACAGGTACGCAATTTCGTGTCCGGACCGTAACGTCACAACCCCTGCAGGGATTTTTAAATAACTTGGTACAAGTGATCACCATTATAACAAGACAATGTGTCGCGCGCAAAACCCAGGTCGGTACCTCAAAGGTCAAGGTCACACTTGAAGTTATTAGGTCAAAAACAGGTACGCAATTTCGTATCCGGACCGTTATGTCACAACCCCTGCAGGGATTTTTAAATAACTTGGCACAAGTGATCACTTGGAGGTCAAAAGTCAAATTGTGTCCGGTCATTCATGGACGGATTTTCAAATAACTTGGCACAAATGCTCACCACAACCAAACAATGTGTCGCGCACAAAATCCAGGTCCGTGGCTCCAAGGTCAAGGTCATACTTAGAGGTCAAATGTGACTTTGGGGGTATTTCTCACTAACAGTGCTATTTCTTGTTTACTAATATTTCTGCACTGATATCCACAGACATATTAATAAATTTGTTATTAGGTCTGTGCAATATCAGACTAATATCGCCATGTTTTGTTGTTGCATAGACTGCTTAACTGCACATATTTTGTGTTGACGCCACATTTGTGTAATGTAGCCTCATTTGTCATTAGTACATGATAAATTGTTCAAGTAATAAAACTACCTTACTAGGTCTAAGTCTACATGTATTCACTGAACATATTTATCTAACTTGGTTAAATAGGTGGATATAAGTAAGTATAATTATACATTATTACATTCCTGCATCTAGCTGAATGTGAAATTGTCATTATTTACAGGTATAGCAATCCTTTTAAAATGAAACAAGGTTTCAAATTATATTAATGCAAGTACCTTAATTAAAATAGCAAGTCGAAAACCTTTGCACCTGCTTTTTTATAGCAAGTGGCTAAAAATGTAAGTCAGAATATGCCAGGCGCGTAGCGTGCAATACTCATTTACTCACGTGAGTAAACTTTTCAAACGAAGGCTCAAAAAATAAAAAATCGAAAAAATCGAAATACACAATAAAAAGATGAGCCTAAAATGCACCAGAAGTCATGTACAGAGTAATGAGTACACAAATATTTATTTGACATAGTGTGTGCAGTTTAATTTTATTCAGTTATTTTGTTAGAGTAATTCTCTTAGTTGAAACGCTTCCGAGTGCTTCGTCAACTGTATCAGTTTATGTGTTAATCAGCAAATTCTGCCTTTAAATTTGATCACTGATATGTGTTTTATCATTTCTGAGAATTTAATTTATCATGTTTCTAGTCATTGAATTAACAATGTTTTTTCTTTGTATGGTGTTTTACGTCCTTTTCAACGAATTAACAATGAACTTGGACTGTAATAAAGTCCTGAATAAAAGTAAAGATTGTGCACATTATCGAGAATACTACTATAAAACATGTTTAAAATTTTGACTTGTAAGTGGAAATCCAAGCATCACAACATTTGATTTTGAAATGCCCACTTCACTTTGTTGCGGGACATTAAAAGGTTGCACATTTCAAATTAAATCAATTTTGTGCATAGGTGCATGTACAGCAGTAATTGAGTTTAGGGTTATATTACTACAGGCACACATTTTATACCCGTTCCAGTTCTTAGAAATGGGTTTAAAAAATCACGGAGCCAGTGTGCTTGCCAACTAATTTTTGTTTCCTCGATAGATCAGATTTTCTTGCATACCGGACAAGGATATCCGTCATTTTACAGAGGCTAGATATTTTCATCTCACCCTAGGGTCGAGATAAAATTCATGCGCTCCAACATCTGGTATACCGAAAAACATGCAAAACGATAGTAGCTGGCGGCGTCAATGCACAACATGTCTCTGATTTGCAAGAAAAAGAATCTATCATGTGTATTCAGTTCAAATAGGGAATTCCAACCCTCGGTATAAGTGTTTTAAGCCTCGGTTCCGATAAAAACACGTATACCGAGGGTTGGGATTCCCTATCTTCATCGGATACCCATGAAAGATTCTTATAATAAAGCACTACTAGCAGGGTTGTCTCTAATAGCCCGTAACCGGCTATATTCGCCGTCTGTTTTGAATGTGGAGCTGGCGGTAAACAAGTTTTATTTATATTTTTTTTAATCAGTATAAAATATTTTGAAATTATTTCATCATCTGAAAGAATCATGAAATAACTAAAAATCCTGACCTTAATTAGCACCAAGAACATGAGATTGCATGAGACCTCATGCTTATTCGCGGGGAAGAATGCACGTCTATAAACGTCTAGACACTTTTTTATATACGCGGTCTAGGTTGCATCTATAAAAGTCTGTATGTAAAAAAAGCACACAAAGACGTCAACCGTTTCACAACACAGTTAATTTAACATAGCTCTACATGTGTAGAAGGACCCCTCTGGACCTGACTGTAGAACTTGATGAATTTTCTTAAACATGTTAAAAATATTTTCTTTGTGAAACTTGATACTGTCTGTTGCACGAAAAATAATGAATGAGACAGATTTGTTCACCACAAGTTATATTTGGGGGATTATACCCCACGGGATATCGTTTAGAAAGTTTCACACACTGGCAGTGATTCCAATGAATAAATAAAAATTCAGAGACAAATTTCAATCGGATGCCATGATCAGGGTATAATGTCAGAACAGACTTCAGTAGGCTACAGTACATGTACTGGTATGGTAAATGGCAAGATCGATGAATAACAAATCCTTTACCAAACGTTCCGAACGATAGCATGATACACATATAGTGACAGTGTGATAAACGACAATATTATGTTATTTTTCCTTTTTGGCGAGCATCATATGCAGCAATATTGAACATCAGATAATAAAAAAGCAAATTTATAAGATATTTACTACAGGTGCCCCACCCACCAACTCGGCAAAGCCAACTGCCTCGCATTTAATTTCATCACACCTTCATAACCTGTAAGTATTCTAAACATATAAATCAACATAAAACAAGTCGTTGTACCACACATATTCAATGGACAATTACCATCTTCCTACCCTTGGTCGTCTTTTGATGATTTGCTACACCCATCTGAGTCTGCTACTCAAAACGCCATTTTGTGAAGGCTGCTTCACTGCGCATGTCCCTTCTCTTTGTAGCGTTGACGATTCTTTTCTCCAAGTACCCTAACCTAAGGCTATTTACAGTTTCTGGTAATACCATTCTATAAATCTTATTATTGAATACATAATAAAGGAAAGATTGCAACGGCCTCAATACTATTAAACAGGGTTAAAAAGATCATTCTACATGGACTTTTCAGATCCTACAGTATTCTGAAATCCGAACATCACGATTTGTGATTTTTAACATACTCTGTTTATTCCAGAAGCTTTTTATTTATAAAACCAAACATGTTTGAACTAAAATTACGAAAACAAGCATTTGTATGTGTTTTTATTTGATAAAATACAATAAATAAGAATATTCGTAAATGGCCCCTCCGTTTCGGAATTCGTAATTGGTTGGTTCTTCGCAAACGGCGTATAACATCCACACTACTGATCTGGGAAGGAAAGGTACAAATACACGAGGCGGTACCATCATCATGTGTTAGTTTCGTATTTAGTGTGCATATGCACTAAACTATGACCCTGGAATGAACTATATGATATTGATTTAATTATTGTTAATAAAATATTTTGGTGTGTAAACATGGTAAGGCTAGACGACTCGGTTAGTTTTATATAAACAAATTATTGAAAGTAATTCATATGATGCGTTACAGCTTATAAATTCTTGTTTTGTACACATTATTTGAATAGTACTGACCACTGTAATCAATTTAATCCTCATTTAAATTAATATTTATGAATTAGCAACAAAACACAGCAGATTCCTAGAGTTTTCCAGACCGAACATTTTATTAGCAATAATAAACCGGAAGATAACATGCGACTTTGTTATATCTAAATGCATTATATATGCTCATCATATATATGATGAACATCAATATATAAAAAAGAAATTGCCATTTGCAATATTCAAATTATAGAACAAAATTCCCTCTATTACCATGGAATGTAAATTTAGTTCAGTAAAATTGGACAAAGTTTGGGAGGATAATAAAAGGCAAAATACCGGGATCGATTGTCATGTTTTATATTTCAAGGGACAATCGCGTTAAAATGACTGAAAGTGTCCAGCATTTCTCCTTTGTTCAATTATGAACCTAAATCATTCGAAAGTGAAAGTAGGACTAAGATCTATTATTCATTCTTCAGGGTCAGACCTTCATTTAAATACAGCAAATAGCCTACTAAGGTCTTACTAGGAATTTATGTCGAAAATAAGGGAAGAGGCACCGGCCCTTTAATAAGTCGAAAGAAACACGTGATTTTTGAGTTAATGGGGAAAAAATAATGTGATTTCGAGATATACTGCAGGCAGAACTGTAACTTAGGTTTTGTTTAGATTGTTTACATGGTGTTTTACGTCATGTTCAACACGTGTAAGGTTATATAAGACGGTCCATTTTTTGTGGTGGAGTTAGACCACCCACTTTTCCTGGGTAGAATCGGTACTATACACCTCTCGCCATCCGTAAAAGTCGACACTTATAAGTCGAGCTCCAAGTTACCTTTTGTGTATTTGGCAGTAATTGAAGATTTGAGTGTGCAAATATGCAAAGGAGGTACATTTTAGATCTTCTGTAAATGTCTATCCCAAACATAATAATAATGTTGAGAAAGTTAGAGGGGGAAATAATGTTGAGATTTCTTTTCTTTCTTTTTTTTAGGATAATTTTCTCAGCCAAACTGGAAAAAAGTGACAAAATATCGGCCCCTGATTATAAAGAAAAAAGCGCTGCCGGGTCTCAATAATACATAAAACATATAGCATTTACCTAACATGGACGACACGGTTATGGCTGCTATCCGTAGAGCCTCTCGTTCGTGGCACAAAGAGTCGAATTGTCCGTGTAAACAAATACAACTGAGATTTACACCATCATTGAACTCCTTATCAAGAATGTTTCTAATTTCACGGCAGCCCAAGCTATCGTCCACCGTGGGCATAATCGGACACAAGTCGCACAAACACCAGTCCGCGTTGTCTAGACGTCCGATCAGTGGGTGGGGTACGATTTCCTCGTCACTAGAGTCGGAATTGTCCGATTCCTCGGTACTTGACGATCCGTTGGCCGACCGCCTGGCTCAAAACGATAGCCTACGACATTATCTCTGTCCATGTTGCCACGAAACTCGTCAACACTTAAATCTAATGAAGAATTGTCAGAATTTTCACTCAAGAAAGATTCATTCATGCCGGCGTCCGCCATTTTGATATTTACCGAAGTGCGCGCGCATCCGGCGCGATGACGTCATCATTCCAAAATGGCCGCACCCATGAAAAATTAAGGGGACCAGTTTGAACCGGTTTTATTGCCGACAAGGGTAGTATATGACCGACTAAAATGGTGTATTGGGGTTTTGGGATATGGTTTATTGAAATATGGCAGCATGGCGTTTTCGCACAAACCCCTTGAACCTAGTTTCTGGAAAGGGCTATTGGGCTTTCACTCAGTATTGTTTACATAATTCAGACGCGTCACTTACATAAAGGAAGTAAGGTGGCGAGATATCTATAAACTGTGAAAATGGCTACGCATATAAAACAAGCAGGTAAACATAATGGCGGACTTCTCCAGTCGTTTATTTAAACGCCGTGCTGCAGTCTTAAACGGTTGCCTGGTTCCCTGGCCTCCCACAATGTTTTGCACAGTAGGCGAGGTATTCACTGTCGAATGGTGATTTCTACATATAAATTCAAGATGTCTGCCCATGCAGAAAAATGCTATTGAAAATGTAAACATTGACCAATTGGGAGTTATTCTACTGTTTCACTTCTATTATTTCCATGGATTTCATTACGAAAACATATTTTTAAATGGGCCGTGAGCTCATTTTGTTGTGATACAGCGTTAATGTTGTCAAATCAACTTCGACTCTGTGTGTGTTGTGTAAAATATGGGTGGGGTGTCATTTGTAAACATAGACCGATCGGGAATTATTCTACTGTGTCATGGCGAATATTTTTATGGCTATTTTCAAATGAACCATGAGCTCGTTTTTATTGTGATCAGCATTAATGTTGTCAAATAATCTATGACTATTTGTGTGTTGTGTAAAAGATAGGTGGGGTGTCATTTGTAAACACAGGCCTATCGGGAATTATTCTAATGTGTCAGTGCTCACGGAATATATTTTTACAGGCAGGCACTAAATTATAATTGACAGATCCTGAATTAATTATATAGTAAAATATGGCAAAAAGGAACAAGCCACAACTAGACTTTGACAGGCCCCGGGCTTAGGGCTATCCAATTTGGTGAGCACAGTGTGTTATGGCGAATATTTTAACGGAAACATATTTTTAAATGGACCCTCAGCTCCTTTTGTTGTGATACCGTGATTCAAGAGTAAAGTAAAAGAAGTGGGGGCAGTACATAAAATACAGGTTACCGTTATATGACAGTTCATAAGGGGATAAACAAAAGAAACAAACAAACAAACAACAACGTCAGATAAATCAGACTAGAGGGAACAGGTGGTGAGGGGTCGGCCCCATTTGTAAACAACACCAAAACATGCTGATGAACAAATGATATCTTTAAAGGGACGCAATCTTGAAGTCTTTATCAATTCACGCATTAAAATCAGCCGCCCAAAATTAGCCTTTCGATTTACTAATGATCCAGTATCAGTTTAACGTTAAATCTGCTTGTATATATTTAAATACAATTTTGAGTTGTTACTTTTCTTCGTTATTCTATCATAGGTTTAAATATATATCATTGGTGAAATGTAATCGACAGTTTATAGTTATATATGCAAAAATAATTTGCTTCATACTGTTCTTATAATTAAATAAATTATTATATTAATGATTTAACAAATGCAAGTTATGTAGAAAAACTAACAGGCTTCATACTGTTCTTACAATTAATATTAATGATTGAACAAATGCAAAATATGCAGAAAAACTAACGGGACGCTGCTAGTCTTTAAAAAATAAAAAAATGGTGTGTGTCCCTTTAATGGTAAGTCTCATTGTCAGTCTCAAATCACAGAAGCTAACATTTGAAATTAAAATGGATTTTCCTATTAATCCATTTGTACTTCAAAATGATGTTTTGAAGAATGTATTGGCGGAGTAGCCAACAGCGTACATTCATTTTTACAGAAATGAGGATTTTTGTTCATAATCATTTGGACTATTACAATTTTCATAATTAACCAGACTATATAAACGTTACTAGTTTTTCACCTTCGGTCTAGTGCTAATTACAAACACTGTAAACCCTGATTTTCTGTGTGAACTCTGATGATCTGGTTTAATCATTGAATTTTGTTTCCAGAACAACTGGCAAACATTTTTTAATTTTAATATGTTTAGGTTTCGGGGTTCAAAATTTACCGACAAAGAAAAGGAATATTTGCAGACATTTGTATTGATTTAATTACTGATAAAAATATTTTTTGTTCATTTTACGAAAATGTTATATAAATGCATGACATATAACTATTTATTATATACTTTCTAGTAAAATAGTGGATTTTATGATTAAAATAAAGCTTTATATTATTGTTTATATTTCACAATTGAAAATATAATATTTTCGCTCAAAATGACGGTACGCAACTGTTGACATTGATTACATTGTTGACGTCATTGAGGTCATTGTTTTGGTGCATCATGTTATTTTGCATAAATTTCCAGGTTGTGAGTATATAATAAATTGAATATTTGTTGGTTTGTTGTGAATATAGGATTTATTTTCATTTCGAATTGAGAAAATTGAAATATTTTAACTCGTGCTAAAGCACTCGTGAAAATATAGTTTTGTTCACTTCTCGGTGAAAACAAATCCTTTATTCCCTCAAAACAAACAAATATCCTCTATATGTTGCTAATGTCAGGTGTATGTGTACCATAATGTCAGTTGATGATTTGAATGTTGTTTAATGTTTCATCAACACCACTGTTATGAAGAGCTGCCCCAGAGAGACAGGAAGGATACGTTGGAATCTAGGAACCTGCCTACAAATATATTTGGTTTAAACAATATGCACTCAAGAAATGTGATGAACAATATGTCGAATATACATGTGCAGGATTTGAAAAACAAGCTTTCGATGAAAACTTATGTAAATTCATGTCCTGTAAATTGATGTCCTCAAATCTATTTGCTTCATACATGCTTAAAGCTACACGACAGCAACATGTTTGTACTAAACGTTTATTTGGTGTTTAACAAAAAATTTCAGCACACTTTAAGCTATAAATGACATTCAGTTTTTAGTGGTTGAGGCTACCACCCAGCGCTTTTTGCCTGAAATTGTGAAGACTCCATATCCTGGCTATTTTGTGGGGAAAAAACCGTAGTCGTGGGTAGAACCAATATTGTATATATGGTACCTCTGTAAGAATCGATAGTTCTTCACTTACAAGTCAAACTTCCACTAGGATTCTAACCCACAGCGGTGAGATCAAACTCAGCATCTTTAGTATTCTTTATCTTCTCGACTACGGATGCACTTAGCAAAAGAAAATCGGACATTGAGAATGACCCTGACTTACTTAAACACTTTTTTTATGTGGTTGGCGAGATTTACTCGTTTTCTCCCTCCACACCTACCCAAAGACCAGAGAAACTACAATTTATAAATTCTTCTATTGAACAAATTTGTAGACAACACCATCATATATTGCATTTTTGAGAGAAAAATGTATTGATCGACAAAACTTAAATTAAACAAATTTTAGCCTAAATTTTGGAATTCGTCAGATTGTTTTTATTGACTTCATTAATTGATAGGTATGGCTGGATACAATTATAACATATTCAGTTACCATGACAAGCGGACGATTGGAATTGTCCTGCCCTGGATCATTACAACTGATATAGCATGTTGGAACCCGCATCTTAATCTAATGTACTGTATTTGGAATGGAAAAGATGAGATGTCACTACAGAAAAACTCAAGAAGAGAAAGTGTCTTTATCCTATGTATATATTTAAATGGTTGTCTATGACTGATATGTACAATATCCTGTCAGGCATTTACATCCAGCATTGGATAATTACACAAACATCATTTAACCACTAATATACCATCTGGACTGCTGTGAAAATGGATTTAGATAAGGAGCAAAGATGATGTGACCATGTCAACTATAAAAGAGCTGTATCACAGTGATGTCTCCCTGAAAAAAGAAAGGTATATCCTTTGCACAACTGTTTCTGACCGATAGTATTTTGTCTACAATCAGCTTTGAATTGCAGTTCAAGTCTGTAAGCAGTAGAGGCGTTTCACTGTAAATTTAAAGGGACATATGGCAAGTTTTTTTTTTTTATATAAACTCCTGGCATCTCATGTTTGTTTAGTCATATTTATTAATTACAAGAATAGTATAAATAAACTATTGTTTTGTATATTTCTAACTATTGGTTATATTGCACCAATATTATATTTAAACCTATGGTCGAATAACAGGAACTTAAAACTCAAAATTTGATATATAAATTGAGATGCTAATTTCAAAATTTGATAAACACTTCAAGACTGTCGTGTGTCCCTTTAAGACAATGACACTGAAATGTATGCCAGTATGAAACTTGTTATATTGTGTTTATTTAGATGATTCTATTTCAAGGTAAGAATGGGTCACTGGGAGTGAAATTCAAAATGTATATGTTATCATTATTTATGTTGTATAAATTCATTATTCCACTAAATCTTTTAAAAAAATAGATATCAAACATAGATACATTGTTGAATAAATGTTGGTGTCAATCTTTGTGATTTAAATTAGTAAGATAAAGTTGCAGCATGTAAAATCAGAATCCCTCTGTAGAGCATTAGAATCAGTTCTTGTTTAAGCCAAGTGCAATTAAAAGTATTAAACTTGATCTTAGAAGGCTCAAACATTATGTGTTTACAAGTAGGTCAGATTTTAGTTACTAGTAATTACTTACAATTGTCAAAAATGTCTGTTCTGTCTTCAACTGATAAGGAAATCCATGAGCAGATGTAAGTGATGAAACATATTGTAGAAATAGCATCACTATCCAATCGCAAATTCAGAACTTAAATACACAGTTGCGAGATGGATAGTTTCATGTGACAGCAAGAGGTCATGACTGTGTCCACTTTCTTTATGGTCTGGCAAAAATCCTGAAATCTAACGTATGATCGTCAAGAGCCTCCCTGACCAAGGGGCGGTTGCTACTGGGAACCCCATCGGGCGTACAGTTCAAATTCCTCTTTAGCATATGAACACTTAAATAAAATATATTACTGGAGCCTCAAATCAATACTATGAAAATTAAATTAAAATTCACCAAAACTAATAAACGTTTGAATGTGGTTTAAATGATACTTGACTGGCTTTTATCATGCCCAAATTTAAGTCTAACCAGATGTAATCAATTTATAAATTGCTGGCAGTCAAAACAGAGCAGGAGAAGTCATTAACTAAGTATTACATGACCCACTTTTTTAGAGAACCATAAAATCTTTAATCCAATATATCCACAAAGGAAGTGGGACACTATATGGCTGTTTATTGGGGGTCATTAAATAATTAACACCCCAGCAATCACATAATTGACACCTTACATATATCAAACAGGATGTATCACAGTATAGGATCCTGTCTGATCGAACTGTGTAACAAACAAACAAACAGAGAGTATTTCTTATAGGTCTATTAATTACACTAAAACAAGTAAAATGCATAATTATTAACGTTATGTCTCTAATCCCATTTTTCAATATTTTCAGGTATATGTATGAACTGAGTGAATAAAATAACTGATTATCATTTGAAAATTTCAAGATAAAATTTATAATCATTATTTAAATTCAGAAATTTACTGTTTTTTGAACATATCAAAATTATGTAATCTTTAATACTGGTACTTTCCTCATACTTATATTAAACTTAATCAAGCATTACAATTAGCACACCCATTCATTTTATTATTCCAGTATTGTTCTGAAGTTAAAATATCTTGTAATTAAATAAAATGCAATAAAATATAGTGTTTTCAAATGTTCTTTAGTTGTAATTTTACTATTGCATGTGTTTAATATAATCAACAATTCTGTGAATTTATATTCCCCATCAAAGTATGTTAAAGAGACATGGAAATCTTGAAGTATTTATCAATTATAATTAGCATCTCAATTTATTAATCAAGTATCATTTTTAACTTTAAACCTGCTTCATATATAAATTAAATAAAAATATAAAAAAATTGGAGTTTGAAAATCTCACAGGTTTTAACATAATCAACATTTAGTAATTTTTATAAATTTGCAAACAGAATTTGTTTTCAATTGTTCAAATAATTTTTTGAAATATGGATGTAGAAAAATTGAATTGAATTGGGATTTTATAGTCTCACCAACAGCTAAGGTCATATGTCGACTTTCCAGCTTCCATTGGTGGAGGAAGACCCCAGATGCCCCTCCAACCAGGCGGTTGGTTACCTGGGTAGAACCACCGACGTTCCGCAAGCGATGAGAGCTGGCAGGGCCGTCACTCTGTTTTTGGGGACTGCGACCCACACCCTTGGGTGGGGGAATTTTAGCGCGATTTTACAGGAAAGGGGGAATTATTTTGAGGCCATAATTTTGATTATAATCATTATAATCATTGTTTTAAATAGCCTACATGTTTTATTTATATTAAATACAAAAAAAAAAAAAAAAAACTTCATCAATAGATATAACACTGCTGTTAGATTTGGAAAAAAATAAGGTACGACAATAAATTCGCCACACATGGAAGAAACGGGACACAGCCTACAAATTTCATACTCAATATTTTACGTACCAGAAGTGTTTTTTTTATTGTTTTTTTCGAGTGGGAAGTTTGGTCAAAATTAGCCAAGCGGTTTCTGAGGAGAAGTTGTTTGAAGAAAAGTTAACAACGACGGACGAAGGGTGATCCCAATATAGCCTTCGGCTCAGGTGATCTAATAAAAAGGTCAATGATGCTTAAATGAAAGTTTGTAAACATTTTAGTAACTAACAAGAAATGTCACAGTAAGTGACAAATGCCCCCGAAGTGACCTGTAAGTGTGACCTTGACCTTGAAGCAATATGAAACCAACAGATATATTTAAAAATATTTAAAAAAAAAAAAAAATCAAACAAACAATAAAAATAAAAAAAAATAAAATTTAAAAAATATTTAAAAAAAAAATTAAAAATAAAAATAAATAGAAAAAAAAAAAAATATTTTTGTCGCGACACGACGTCTTGTGGTGAGCAATTGTGCGAAGTTATTTGAAAAACCATTCATTATTGTCAGAGTTATGAAGCGGACACGAGTGTACAGACAAACGGATTTTGACCTTTGATCTCTAAGTGTGACCTTGACCTTTGAGCCACGGACCTGGATTTTGTTCTCGACACATCGTCTTGTTGTGGTGAGCAATTGTGCGAAGTAATTTGAAAATCCATCCATTATTGTCAGAGTTATGAAGCGGACACAAGTGTACAGACGAACGGACAGACAGTGCGATTACTATATATGCCACCCTTAAAAACATAAAAACAATCGAGTTTGCTGTTTGCTGAGATGACAAGTGCATAAAATTGTTTAAAAATCTTGATTTTTTTAAAAACTCACGGTGTCACGTTAGTTTTTCTCTTAACTTGCATTTGTTCAATCATTAATATTAATTGTTAGAATTATAAAGTTCAAAGCAAATTGATTTTACATTTTACTAACTCTTTATAATATTGCACCAATAATATATTTGAAAATTCAGTAAAATAGTGAAGAAAATTGAAATCACAGTTGTTTTTTTAATTATATGCAAGCAGTTTTAAAGTCAAAATGACGCAGGATAACTAAATCGAGGAGCAGATTTTAATATTTGAATAAAACTCAAGATTGCCATGTGTCCCTTTAAATATCAGATAAAAAAACTCAGGAGTATCCATGGGAAATTTGAGTAAAATTGGCCAAGTGGTTTCTGAGAAAGAGCTGCTTAGGGACACTAATGCCCAAGCCGCTAGACGAAATTTGCCTATTAAGTTTCATGAGAGTGGGTGTTATTGTTTCGGAGTTATCGTCAAGAATGCATATTTCCATATAAGGTCATGGCGACCTGGACCTTTGACCCCCCAAAAAATTAGGGTTCCTCCTCTTACTAAGGGCAATGTACAGTTCATGATTGTGAGTGTTATAGTTTCAGAGTTACTGTCCGGAATGACATATAAAAAGTAGACAATAATCAAATCAGTAATATTTTATGTTTTAGTAAGACAAAGGTTGGACCTAAACCCCATTATTTTTACAAGACTCTGTTAGTAAAATATCAGTAAAGACAAGATTGCTCGACAGACATAATGAGACATCATGCAATGCATAAGAACCAGCTAATGCATTATATACTTGCTCATTAGTCCATAATCTGAACCACACCGTAATTGAATGTTGTTTAACGGCTCATCAACACAGTTTAGTTATTTAGAGCCGCCCCAGACAGAGGAATCCGGGAACCTGCCCTACTCTTATTATCGAATAGATTCCTATGGTTCTTTAACATGCTCGAAGGATAGATCGGTTTACGTCTCCATCCGACGGACGAGGCTAAGGGAAAGTGTCTTGCCCAAGAACACACCGACGGAACTCAGTGGCACCACGGAGTATGGTGAACCCAGGGCCTCCGGTTACCACACCGTAAGTAAAACAAGTTGAATTTGAGGTCAAAATGTTCTAGTTCTGAAACCAAATAGAAAGGAGTGCTAGTTATTTGTGAGCATCTACTTACCAGTACGTCATCTTCAAAAATCCATATGTATATCATGGCCATTCATCACAGCCTGGAAAAGATGTTAATGCTCGAGTCTGGGCACCGACACTGTGACAATTTGTATTAGCAAACTGCGCGCATGGGTATACTGAAAATAGCATTAAAAAAAATGCAATTTAAAGCCAAACTACTTTGTCATAGTCGTTAATAGTATTGTTGTAAAACACAAATATACTTTATGTTATTTCTTGATGCAAGCCATTGTGGGTTAAAATTCAATTATTAAATTGTTATTATTAAACAAGAGGTCAATGATTTTCAAGCTATACTGATAGGTTTTGATAGCTATATCAGCATTTCTGTGAAGTTTTATAAAAATCTGTCAAGTAGTTTCAAAGTAGTAACAAAGATGGCCACTAGCGGCCATGTTTAATGTCGGTCGAATCAAAATAATCTTCGACAAGGATCAACATCTTGTCAAGCTGATCAGTTTAGAAAAAGTCCCATATCAATATCACTTATAGTAGTAGTCGCTAAAACCTTGTTTTTAAAAAAATATATTTTTAGCCAAGGGGCCGTGTTGAATTTCCGGCCGACCTAAATTTTGCTGGGATCAATTAGACATCAAGAGAAACATTCCTGTGAAGTTTCATGAAAATCCGTCAAGTAGTTTCAGAGTAGACGCTACAAGTTTCTACTATATAACTCTTATGTAAACAAACAAAGATGGCCACTGGTGGCCATGTTTAATGTCAAATCCAAATAAATTTTGACAAGGATCAACATCATGTCATGCTGATCATTTTAGAAAAAGTCCCATATCAATATTATTTACAGTTTTCAAGAAGTAGTCTCTATACACTTGTTTTTAAAAATCTATTTTTAGACGTGGCGGCCCTCTTGAATTTCCGGCCAACCTGAAATTTTGGTAAGATCAACTAGACATCAAGAGCAACATTCCTGTGAATTTTCAGAGGAGTATTCGCTACAAATATTTGATATATAAACTCTATGCAGAACAGTTCCATATCAATATTATTTAAAGTTTTTAAGAAAAAGACGCTACAAAAAAAATTGACAGACGGACGACTCGGACGCCGCACCATAAGCTCTGCTAATCTTTGATCAGTACAGCTATTAACATATAAAGATGCAGTTTTATTCAATATATTTATTATAGTCTGTCTATTTGTAGATCAGTTAAAAATTACTGGTTCTGCTTAGTTTTTAGTCTGTTTTGTACTGAAAATTACCTCTCACAATGGACCATGTCACACGATACATACAGCAATGAAAAGTGTTATTCTTTGAATGCCCGTCAGCCTGCAACCAAATTACTTTCTTGCAAAGTGTTTTACGGTTTTGCATTCTTATTTGAACCCTTAAGCATAGCTTTAAATCTTGTCCTTGCTGCTATAGTTTAATATGACCAAAAGTGCAAGTGACTGTCGGTAAAAATGTGCTATCAATAATGTAAATATAGATCCCTAACGCTCATAAACATTGACTGCACATGTATGTGTGATTTTAGGGGTCAGGCTACTACTAGCCAACCTATACCCGGGTGTAATTTTTGGTTTTCAGACACTTCCCGCGATTGGAAATAATGTCCATTAAAATGGTACGAACAATTAGCGGGTCTCTCCTTTTTTAATTGTTCTCATCGCTTGCAGTCCACGCCAAAAAACATCGGCAAATTTACTATTGTTTTGCATAACAAATTGGCGGTAAATGCTCAGTGAACCCGTACCAATATTACAGGGAAAATATGAGAAACAGAACCAAAGATAGAAACTGTAAATAACTGGTGACGCGGTTTCATACAATCAATAAAGCGGTCTCGTGAAAACAGAACCAAAGAGAGAAAACTGTAAATAACTGGTGACGCGGTTTCATACAATCAGTAAAGCTGTCTCCTGAAAAGTATGCTGTGCACCACAAAAACTCTGATTGGCAAAAATAAGCTACCAAGATACGCATCGTTTCAAAAAAAATAGCGTACCTGGAAAATTACGTCCGTATATGGTATGGAGTGAATTAAAATAAAATGAAGACTCTGAAATATCACGTAATTTACATGGATGCGCAGTCTATCTGGAGCACTGCAGAGCTAGAATCCCCTTTATAAAGTAGGTAGAGTATGTGACACAACTCCATATGCAGGTTTCTGAAGACATCACGCAATGCCTGAATAAACAACTAATTTAAGCCTTATATACCACACATGCATACATAAAACTCACCAAAGAAAAGAATATCATGCCGATCTAGTCATGTTCCCTATGACATGTTTAATGTTTTTCTCTCGAAATAGCTTGCTGTCATCTGTAATCTGGTTCCCTATTTCCAAGTTTATAAATTTTCTTTGGTGAGTTTATGGTGTGGTATAATTCAGGGTTCAGTCAATTAAAATCCAGTTATTGTTATTTAAGCAGGTATTGGGTGATGTCTTCAGAGTTTATATGCAGTGCTCCAGATAAGCTTTCAGCACAATGTATGCATGTTGTTGTTTTTTTTACGCATTTACATTTACAAATTACAAACTTATGCGTATTTTTGTAAACAAGTTTTATAAACAAGTTTTGTAAAAGGTATACTCTGTAAAAAAAGTTTTCGACCATGGCAGTGTTCGAACCCTTACAATGATCTCTGAACCTTGACATTCGACCATAACCCTTATTATCTCAGTTGATAATTCACAATAGACCAACAATCAACAATAATTATCGTTTACAATGGAAGTTTGCGAAAAAATAATAATCTTTTTATTGGTTACTCGAATGTGTGTTCGCGATATTTTTTTAAAATCAAATCTTGTTTGGAATTTAATGTTTCTGGTACCAAATTAACCGGGTAGGGTAGACCTTGGTTACTAAAAAAAGATACTTAAATTCTGTCCACTAGTTTTATTTTTATATGACTCTATATACCCTGGTCCAAAACCTTTTTCACCGAGTATATATATTCATTAGTCATTACCATAAAAAACATTGCATATTTCATCTCCCCCGTTAAAAAAAAAAAGACAGAATCAATGTTGAATGAATATATATTTAAGGGCATTATGGATTAATTTGTGTCAAATAGCTGACAAAAAAAGGCAATTTCTATTTTCTTGCAAGCATCTAACAAAACCTACGGTAAGTAAAATTCTGCACTTGACTGTCATTCAGTACCTCAAACTTCAATAAGCATCCACTGAGTATGGTTGGGCGCACTCTACTTTTCTAAGCTATTAAGTTGTGTGTACGTGGGTATTCGGTTCTCCATATTTATCGGCGATTATATCATAGGTTATTAGATTTGTATGGCTAAATATTACTTGGAACGAGTTGTTTTGGCAAAGGACGCCAAAACAATGAGTTCCAAGTAATATTTAGCCATACAAATTCAATAACCTTTTTATTGCATACTTTCATATTGTTTTCAATCAATGTTAATTGTATGACTATTACTTTTCGTTGTATTTGTGTTATTTTTATAGCTTTTGATGGAATTCCCATCTTGTCATTCAGTTTCATTTTGTGTGGATGATTAGTTTGCGCGAAAACGACGTCGGATGACGTCATTAAAAACATCAAGCGATTTTCTAAAGTTTGTTTACCATTTGATAACGTTAAAAACAGTGGGTGAGTGACCATTTCAATTATTTTATCAATTTCTGCCATAAAAGGTTGAAAAAAAAACACGTATTTTTTTGTTGACACTATACCAAGGATTCCGTTATTTTTATTTGAAAGTAGTTCCTTATTTCTATTTCGCGGCTCTTAGCAAGTACAAGCAAAAGTTCCGTTGCAATATCAATGTGTGCAATATCGTAGAATATTGCACACTTAGCTCAATGCAAACTAAACGGGACAATATGAAACTAAGTATACAATAAATATATATATGCGTCTTATCTGGAGCACTGTATGAGCAACCACTCTTCTGGGGAATGTTTACGGACGTGAATCAAGCTGACACAGAAGCAACGAGTATTGGCTGCACATTGTTCTGCTTGCACACAGGACCGACACATCCCCTCCGAAGGCTGGCATACTTTCACACCGAAGGCTGGCACACTGTCAGAGTACCTTGCTCAAGTAAGATACTACCACACACACTGACATGATACAAAGACCCTGTTAGAGATTGCTTATCTGGAAGGAAAGCATCAAAGGTTTCGGGGGCATATAGTAATCGTACCGTCCGTCCGTCATTCCGCAGTTCGTGTCCGGACTGTAACTTCAGAACCCCCTGCATGGATTTTTAATTAACTTGGCACAAGTGATCACTATAACAAGACGATGTGTCGCGCGCAAAACCCAGATCCGTACATCAAAGGTCAAGGTCACACTTTAAGTTCATAGGTCAAAAACAGGTACGCAATTTCGTGTCCGGACCGTAACGTCACAACCCCTGCGGGAATTTTTAATTAACTTGGCACAAGTGATCACCATAACAAGACGATCTGTCGTGCGCAAAACCCAGGTCCGTACCTCAAGGTCAAGGTCACACTTGAACTTCATAGGTCAAAAACAGGTACGCAATTTCGTGTCCGGACCGTAACGTCACAACCCCTGCAGGGATTTTTAAATAACTTGGTACAAGTGATCACCATTATAACAAGACAATGTGTCGCGCGCAAAACCCAGGTCGGTACCTCAAAGGTCAAGGTCACACTTGAAGTTATTAGGTCAAAAACAGGTACGCAATTTCGTATCCGGACCGTTATGTCACAACCCCTGCAGGGATTTTTAAATAACTTGGCACAAGTGATCACTTGGAGGTCAAAAGTCAAATTGTGTCCGGTCATTCATGGACGGATTTTCAAATAACTTGGCACAAATGCTCACCACAACCAAACAATGTGTCGCGCACAAAATCCAGGTCCGTGGCTCCAAGGTCAAGGTCATACTTAGAGGTCAAATGTGACTTTGGGGGTATTTCTCACTAACAGTGCTATTTCTTGTTTACTAATATTTCTGCACTGATATCCACAGACATATTAATAAATTTGTTATTAGGTCTGTGCAATATCAGACTAATATCGCCATGTTTTGTTGTTGCATAGACTGCTTAACTGCACATATTTTGTGTTGACGCCACATTTGTGTAATGTAGCCTCATTTGTCATTAGTACATGATAAATTGTTCAAGTAATAAAACTACCTTACTAGGTCTAAGTCTACATGTATTCACTGAACATATTTATCTAACTTGGTTAAATAGGTGGATATAAGTAAGTATAATTATACATTATTACATTCCTGCATCTAGCTGAATGTGAAATTGTCATTATTTACAGGTATAGCAATCCTTTTAAAATGAAACAAGGTTTCAAATTATATTAATGCAAGTACCTTAATTAAAATAGCAAGTCGAAAACCTTTGCACCTGCTTTTTTATAGCAAGTGGCTAAAAATGTAAGTCAGAATATGCCAGGCGCGTAGCGTGCAATACTCATTTACTCACGTGAGTAAACTTTTCAAACGAAGGCTCAAAAAATAAAAAATCGAAAAAATCGAAATACACAATAAAAAGATGAGCCTAAAATGCACCAGAAGTCATGTACAGAGTAATGAGTACACAAATATTTATTTGACATAGTGTGTGCAGTTTAATTTTATTCAGTTATTTTGTTAGAGTAATTCTCTTAGTTGAAACGCTTCCGAGTGCTTCGTCAACTGTATCAGTTTATGTGTTAATCAGCAAATTCTGCCTTTAAATTTGATCACTGATATGTGTTTTATCATTTCTGAGAATTTAATTTATCATGTTTCTAGTCATTGAATTAACAATGTTTTTTCTTTGTATGGTGTTTTACGTCCTTTTCAACGAATTAACAATGAACTTGGACTGTAATAAAGTCCTGAATAAAAGTAAAGATTGTGCACATTATCGAGAATACTACTATAAAACATGTTTAAAATTTTGACTTGTAAGTGGAAATCCAAGCATCACAACATTTGATTTTGAAATGCCCACTTCACTTTGTTGCGGGACATTAAAAGGTTGCACATTTCAAATTAAATCAATTTTGTGCATAGGTGCATGTACAGCAGTAATTGAGTTTAGGGTTATATTACTACAGGCACACATTTTATACCCGTTCCAGTTCTTAGAAATGGGTTTAAAAAATCACGGAGCCAGTGTGCTTGCCAACTAATTTTTGTTTCCTCGATAGATCAGATTTTCTTGCATACCGGACAAGGATATCCGTCATTTTACAGAGGCTAGATATTTTCATCTCACCCTAGGGTCGAGATAAAATTCATGCGCTCCAACATCTGGTATACCGAAAAACATGCAAAACGATAGTAGCTGGCGGCGTCAATGCACAACATGTCTCTGATTTGCAAGAAAAAGAATCTATCATGTGTATTCAGTTCAAATAGGGAATTCCAACCCTCGGTATAAGTGTTTTAAGCCTCGGTTCCGATAAAAACACGTATACCGAGGGTTGGGATTCCCTATCTTCATCGGATACCCATGAAAGATTCTTATAATAAAGCACTACTAGCAGGGTTGTCTCTAATAGCCCGTAACCGGCTATATTCGCCGTCTGTTTTGAATGTGGAGCTGGCGGTAAACAAGTTTTATTTATATTTTTTTTAATCAGTATAAAATATTTTGAAATTATTTCATCATCTGAAAGAATCATGAAATAACTAAAAATCCTGACCTTAATTAGCACCAAGAACATGAGATTGCATGAGACCTCATGCTTATTCGCGGGGAAGAATGCACGTCTATAAACGTCTAGACACTTTTTTATATACGCGGTCTAGGTTGCATCTATAAAAGTCTGTATGTAAAAAAAGCACACAAAGACGTCAACCGTTTCACAACACAGTTAATTTAACATAGCTCTACATGTGTAGAAGGACCCCTCTGAACCTGACTGTAGAACTTGATGAATTTTCTTAAACATGTTAAAAATATTTTCTTTGTGAAACTTGATACTGTCTGTTGCACGAAAAATAATGAATGAGACAGATTTGTTCACCACAAGTTATATTTGGGGGATTATACCCCACGGGATATCGTTTAGAAAGTTTCACACACTGGCAGTGATTCCAATGAATAAATAAAAATTCAGAGACAAATTTCAATCGGATGCCATGATCAGGGTATAATGTCAGAACAGACTTCAGTAGGCTACAGTACATGTACTGGTATGGTAAATGGCAAGATCGATGAATAACAAATCCTTTACCAAACGTTCCGAACGATAGCATGATACACATATAGTGACAGTGTGATAAACGACAATATTATGTTATTTTTCCTTTTTGGCGAGCATCATATGCAGCAATATTGAACATCAGATAATAAAAAAGCAAATTTATAAGATATTTACTACATGTGCCCCACCCACCAACTCGGCAAAGCCAACTGCCTCGCATTTAATTTCATCACACCTTCATAACCTGTAAGTATTCTAAACATATAAATCAACATAAAACAAGTCGTTGTACCACACATATTCAATGGACAATTACCATCTTCCTACCCTTGGTCGTCTTTTGATGATTTGCTACACCCATCTGAGTCTGCTACTCAAAACGCCATTTTGTGAAGGCTGCTTCACTGCGCATGTCCCTTCTCTTTGTAGCGTTGACGATTCTTTTCTCCAAGTACCCTAACCTAAGGCTATTTACAGTTTCTGGTAATACCATTCTATAAATCTTATTATTGAATACATAATAAAGGAAAGATTGCAACGGCCTCAATACTATTAAACAGGGTTAAAAAGATCATTCTACATGGACTTTTCAGATCCTACAGTATTCTGAAATCCGAACATCACGATTTGTGATTTTTAACATACTCTGTTTATTCCAGAAGCTTTTTATTTATAAAACCAAACATGTTTGAACTAAAATTACGAAAACAAGCATTTGTATGTGTTTTTATTTGATAAAATACAATAAATAAGAATATTCGTAAATGGCCCCTCCGTTTCGGAATTCGTAATTGGTTGGTTCTTCGCAAACGGCGTATAACATCCACACTACTGATCTGGGAAGGAAAGGTACAAATACACGAGGCGGTACCATCATCATGTGTTAGTTTCGTATTTAGTGTGCATATGCACTAAACTATGACCCTGGAATGAACTATATGATATTGATTTAATTATTGTTAATAAAATATTTTGGTGTGTAAACATGGTAAGGCTAGACGACTCGGTTAGTTTTATATAAACAAATTATTGAAAGTAATTCATATGATGCGTTACAGCTTATAAATTCTTGTTTTGTACACATTATTTGAATAGTACTGACCACTGTAATCAATTTAATCCTCATTTAAATTAATATTTATGAATTAGCAACAAAACACAGCAGATTCCTAGAGTTTTCCAGACCGAACATTTTATTAGCAATAATAAACCGGAAGATAACATGCGACTTTGTTATATCTAAATGCATTATATATGCTCATCATATATATGATGAACATCAATATATAAAAAAGAAATTGCCATTTGCAATATTCAAATTATAGAACAAAATTCCCTCTATTACCATGGAATGTAAATTTAGTTCAGTAAAATTGGACAAAGTTTGGGAGGATAATAAAAGGCAAAATACCGGGATCGATTGTCATGTTTTATATTTCAAGGGACAATCGCGTTAAAATGACTGAAAGTGTCCAGCATTTCTCCTTTGTTCAATTATGAACCTAAATCATTCGAAAGTGAAAGTAGGACTAAGATCTATTATTCATTCTTCAGGGTCAGACCTTCATTTAAATACAGCAAATAGCCTACTAAGGTCTTACTAGGAATTTATGTCGAAAATAAGGGAAGAGGCACCGGCCCTTTAATAAGTCGAAAGAAACACGTGATTTTTGAGTTAATGGGGAAAAAATAATGTGATTTCGAGATATACTGCAGGCAGAACTGTAACTTAGGTTTTGTTTAGATTGTTTACATGGTGTTTTACGTCATGTTCAACACGTGTAAGGTTATATAAGACGGTCCATTTTTTGTGGTGGAGTTAGACCACCCACTTTTCCTGGGTAGAATCGGTACTATACACCTCTCGCCATCCGTAAAAGTCGACACTTATAAGTCGAGCTCCAAGTTACCTTTTGTGTATTTGGCAGTAATTGAAGATTTGAGTGTGCAAATATGCAAAGGAGGTACATTTTAGATCTTCTGTAAATGTCTATCCCAAACATAATAATAATGTTGAGAAAGTTAGAGGGGGAAATAATGTTGAGATTTCTTTTCTTTCTTTTTTTTAGGATAATTTTCTCAGCCAAACGGGAAAAAAGTGACAAAATATCGGCCCCTGATTATAAAGAAAAAAGCGCTGCCGGGTCTCAATAATACATAAAACATATAGCATTTACCTAACATGGACGACACGGTTATGGCTGCTATCCGTAGAGCCTCTCGTTCGTGGCACAAAGAGTCGAATTGTCCGTGTAAACAATTACAACTGAGATTTACACCATCATTGAACTCCTTATCAAGAATGTTTCTAATTTCACGGCAGCCCAAGCTATCGTCCACCGTGGGCATAATCGGACACAAGTCGCACAAACACCAGTCCGCGTTGTCTAGACGTCCGATCAGTGGGTGGGGTACGATTTCCTCGTCACTAGAGTCGGAATTGTCCGATTCCTCGGTACTTGACGATCCGTTGGCCGACCGCCTGGCTCAAAACGATAGCCTACGACATTATCTCTGTCCATGTTGCCACGAAACTCGTCAACACTTAAATCTAATGAAGAATTGTCAGAATTTTCACTCAAGAAAGATTCATTCATGCCGGCGTCCGCCATTTTGATATTTACCGAAGTGCGCGCGCATCCGGCGCGATGACGTCATCATTCCAAAATGGCCGCACCCATGAAAAATTAAGGGGACCAGTTTGAACCGGTTTTATTGCCGACAAGGGTAGTATATGACCGACTAAAATGGTGTATTGGGGTTTTGGGATATGGTTTATTGAAATATGGCAGCATGGCGTTTTCGCACAAACCCCTTGAACCTAGTTTCTGGAAAGGGCTATTGGGCTTTCACTCAGTATTGTTTACATAATTCAGACGCGTCACTTACATAAAGGAAGTAAGGTGGCGAGATATCTATAAACTGTGAAAATGGCTACGCATATAAAACAAGCAGGTAAACATAATGGCGGACTTCTCCAGTCGTTTATTTAAACGCCGTGCTGCAGTCTTAAACGGTTGCCTGGTTCCCTGGCCTCCCACAATGTTTTGCACAGTAGGCGAGGTATTCACTGTCGAATGGTGATTTCTACATATAAATTCAAGATGTCTGCCCATGCAGAAAAATGCTATTGAAAATGTAAACATTGACCAATTGGGAGTTATTCTACTGTTTCACTTCTATTATTTCCATGGATTTCATTACGAAAACATATTTTTAAATGGGCCGTGAGCTCATTTTGTTGTGATACAGCGTTAATGTTGTCAAATCAACTTCGACTCTGTGTGTGTTGTGTAAAATATGGGTGGGGTGTCATTTGTAAACATAGACCGATCGGGAATTATTCTACTGTGTCATGGCGAATATTTTTATGGCTATTTTCAAATGAACCATGAGCTCGTTTTTATTGTGATCAGCATTAATGTTGTCAAATAATCTATGACTATTTGTGTGTTGTGTAAAAGATAGGTGGGGTGTCATTTGTAAACACAGGCCTATCGGGAATTATTCTAATGTGTCAGTGCTCACGGAATATATTTTTACAGGCAGGCACTAAATTATAATTGACAGATCCTGAATTAATTATATAGTAAAATATGGCAAAAAGGAACAAGCCACAACTAGACTTTGACAGGCCCCGGGCTTAGGGCTATCCAATTTGGTGAGCACAGTGTGTTATGGCGAATATTTTAACGGAAACATATTTTTAAATGGACCCTCAGCTCCTTTTGTTGTGATACCGTGATTCAAGAGTAAAGTAAAAGAAGTGGGGGCAGTACATAAAATACAGGTTACCGTTATATGACAGTTCATAAGGGGATAAACAAAAGAAACAAACAAACAAACAACAACGTCAGATAAATCAGACTAGAGGGAACAGGTGGTGAGGGGTCGGCCCCATTTGTAAACAACACCAAAACATGCTGATGAACAAATGATATCTTTAAAGGGACGCAATCTTGAAGTCTTTATCAATTCACGCATTAAAATCAGCCGCCCAAAATTAGCCTTTCGATTTACTAATGATCCAGTATCAGTTTAACGTTAAATCTGCTTGCATATATTTAAATACAATTTTGAGTTGTTACTTTTCTTCGTTATTCTATCATAGGTTTAAATATATATCATTGGTGAAATGTAATCGACAGTTTATAGTTATATATGCAAAAATAATTTGCTTCATACTGTTCTTATAATTAAATAAATTATTATATTAATGATTTAACAAATGCAAGTTATGTAGAAAAACTAACAGGCTTCATACTGTTCTTACAATTAATATTAATGATTGAACAAATGCAAAATATGCAGAAAAACTAACGGGACGCTGCTAGTCTTTAAAAAATAAAAAAATGGTGTGTGTCCCTTTAATGGTAAGTCTCATTGTCAGTCTCAAATCACAGAAGCTAACATTTGAAATTAAAATGGATTTTCCTATTAATCCATTTGTACTTCAAAATGATGTTTTGAAGAATGTATTGGCGGAGTAGCCAACAGCGTACATTCATTTTTACAGAAATGAGGATTTTTGTTCATAATCATTTGGACTATTACAATTTTCATAATTAACCAGACTATATAAACGTTACTAGTTTTTCACCTTCGGTCTAGTGCTAATTACAAACACTGTAAACCCTGATTTTCTGTGTGAACTCTGATGATCTGGTTTAATCATTGAATTTTGTTTCCAGAACAACTGGCAAACATTTTTTAATTTTAATATGTTTAGGTTTCGGGGTTCAAAATTTACCGACAAAGAAAAGGAATATTTGCAGACATTTGTATTGATTTAATTACTGATAAAAATATTTTTTGTTCATTTTACGAAAATGTTATATAAATGCATGACATATAACTATTTATTATATACTTTCTAGTAAAATAGTGGATTTTATGATTAAAATAAAGCTTTATATTATTGTTTATATTTCACAATTGAAAATATAATATTTTCGCTCAAAATGACGGTACGCAACTGTTGACATTGATTACATTGTTGACGTCATTGAGGTCATTGTTTTGGTGCATCATGTTATTTTGCATAAATTTCCAGGTTGTGAGTATATAATAAATTGAATATTTGTTGGTTTGTTGTGAATATAGGATTTATTTTCATTTCGAATTGAGAAAATTGAAATATTTTAACTCGTGCTAAAGCACTCGTGAAAATATAGTTTTGTTCACTTCTCGGTGAAAACAAATCCTTTATTCCCTCAAAACAAACAAATATCCTCTATATGTTGCTAATGTCAGGTGTATGTGTACCATAATGTCAGTTGATGATTTGAATGTTGTTTAATGTTTCATCAACACCACTGTTATGAAGAGCTGCCCCAGAGAGACAGGAAGGATACGTTGGAATCTAGGAACCTGCCTACAAATATATTTGGTTTAAACAATATGCACTCAAGAAATGTGATGAACAATATGTCGAATATACATGTGCAGGATTTGAAAAACAAGCTTTCGATGAAAACTTATGTAAATTCATGTCCTGTAAATTGATGTCCTCAAATCTATTTGCTTCATACATGCTTAAAGCTACACGACAGCAACATGTTTGTACTAAACGTTTATTTGGTGTTTAACAAAAAATTTCAGCACACTTTAAGCTATAAATGACATTCAGTTTTTAGTGGTTGAGGCTACCACCCAGCGCTTTTTGCCTGAAATTGTGAAGACTCCATATCCTGGCTATTTTGTGGGGAAAAAACCGTAGTCGTGGGTAGAACCAATATTGTATATATGGTACCTCTGTAAGAATCGATAGTTCTTCACTTACAAGTCAAACTTCCACTAGGATTCTAACCCACAGCGGTGAGATCAAACTCAGCATCTTTAGTATTCTTTATCTTCTCGACTACGGATGCACTTAGCAAAAGAAAATCGGACATTGAGAATGACCCTGACTTACTTAAACACTTTTTTTATGTGGTTGGCGAGATTTACTCGTTTTCTCCCTCCACACCTACCCAAAGACCAGAGAAACTACAATTTATAAATTCTTCTATTGAACAAATTTGTAGACAACACCATCATATATTGCATTTTTGAGAGAAAAATGTATTGATCGACAAAACTTAAATTAAACAAATTTTAGCCTAAATTTTGGAATTCGTCAGATTGTTTTTATTGACTTCATTAATTGATAGGTATGGCTGGATACAATTATAACATATTCAGTTACCATGACAAGCGGACGATTGGAATTGTCCTGCCCTGGATCATTACAACTGATATAGCATGTTGGAACCCGCATCTTAATCTAATGTACTGTATTTGGAATGGAAAAGATGAGATGTCACTACAGAAAAACTCAAGAAGAGAAAGTGTCTTTATCCTATGTATATATTTAAATGGTTGTCTATGACTGATATGTACAATATCCTGTCAGGCATTTACATCCAGCATTGGATAATTACACAAACATCATTTAACCACTAATATACCATCTGGACTGCTGTGAAAATGGATTTAGATAAGGAGCAAAGATGATGTGACCATGTCAACTATAAAAGAGCTGTATCACAGTGATGTCTCCCTGAAAAAAGAAAGGTATATCCTTTGCACAACTGTTTCTGACCGATAGTATTTTGTCTACAATCAGCTTTGAATTGCAGTTCAAGTCTGTAAGCAGTAGAGGCGTTTCACTGTAAATTTAAAGGGACATATGGCAAGTTTTTTTTTTTTATATAAACTCCTGGCATCTCATGTTTGTTTAGTCATATTTATTAATTACAAGAATAGTATAAATAAACTATTGTTTTGTATATTTCTAACTATTGGTTATATTGCACCAATATTATATTTAAACCTATGGTCGAATAACAGGAACTTAAAACTCAAAATTTGATATATAAATTGAGATGCTAATTTCAAAATTTGATAAACACTTCAAGACTGTCGTGTGTCCCTTTAAGACAATGACACTGAAATGTATGCCAGTATGAAACTTGTTATATTGTGTTTATTTAGATGATTCTATTTCAAGGTAAGAATGGGTCACTGGGAGTGAAATTCAAAATGTATATGTTATCATTATTTATGTTGTATAAATTCATTATTCCACTAAATCTTTTAAAAAAATAGATATCAAACATAGATACATTGTTGAATAAATGTTGGTGTCAATCTTTGTGATTTAAATTAGTAAGATAAAGTTGCAGCATGTAAAATCAGAATCCCTCTGTAGAGCATTAGAATCAGTTCTTGTTTAAGCCAAGTGCAATTAAAAGTATTAAACTTGATCTTAGAAGGCTCAAACATTATGTGTTTACAAGTAGGTCAGATTTTAGTTACTAGTAATTACTTACAATTGTCAAAAATGTCTGTTCTGTCTTCAACTGATAAGGAAATCCATGAGCAGATGTAAGTGATGAAACATATTGTAGAAATAGCATCACTATCCAATCGCAAATTCAGAACTTAAATACACAGTTGCGAGATGGATAGTTTCATGTGACAGCAAGAGGTCATGACTGTGTCCACTTTCTTTATGGTCTGGCAAAAATCCTGAAATCTAACGTATGATCGTCAAGAGCCTCCCTGACCAAGGGGCGGTTGCTACTGGGAACCCCATCGGGCGTACAGTTCAAATTCACCCAGCTACGCCCCTGACTGTTCAGATACAGAGGCATACTGTAATATTGAATATACCATATGAAACACTGTATAATGAACAGATGGCAATAGCATTCATTTAAAAATATTTTTATGTGATGACATCCATCAAAATATCCGTCATGACATAGTAAAATAATTCCCGATCAGTCTCTGTTTACAAATGATACCCCACCCATTGTTAACACAACACACACAAAGTCATAGTTGATTTAACAACATTAACGCTGTATCGCATCAAAACTAGCACACAACCTTAAAATATGTTTCCGTAATGAACTCCATCGAAATATCCTGTCGGTCAATGTGTACAACGACACACCACCCATCTGTTACCCAACACACATGCACTCACAGTCGTCGCTGATTTGACAACATTAACGCTGTATCGCAACAAAACGAGCTCATGGTCCATTTTAAAATATGTTTCCGTAAAAAAATGCATCAAAATATCAGAAGTGGCACAGTGGAGTAACTCCCAATCGGTCAATGTTTACCTTTTCAACGGGCTTTTCAACATGCGCCGCCATCTTGATTCTCTGTTACAGAAATCGCCATTCGACGGTGAATACCTGGCCTACTGTGCAAAGCGTTGTGGGAGGCCAGGGAACCAGGCTAAAACGGTACATGCGCAGTGAAGCAGTCTACTTGTCATACAATCAAGCGTCGAAGATGAATTGAATTTATAAACTGTGAAAATGGCTGCGCATATAAAACAAGCAGGTAAACATAATGGCGGACTTCTACAGTCGTTTATTTAAACGCTGTGTAGCAGTCTTAAACGGTACATGCGCAGTGAAGCAGTCTACTTGTCAAGCCGTTTGTATTTACAATCAAGCGTCGAAGATGATCAAGACTACTAAAACGCGCACTTTCGATCGCCCAATATGGACCATTCGGAAGACGTGTTACTCCAACTTGTTTACTCTGGTGACGTCACGAATGCAACTCCGTTAGACTAGAAATAGACCATAAATATCGCTAGAGATAAGCGGTTTGAATAAGATATAGGAAAGACGTGTTTCGGAAAATTGATATATAGAGAAGAAGCTAGAAGAATGAGAGAGGTAATATTCCAAATTAGATCCATAATCCGTATTATATGATAAAAAGTTTATTTAGAAGCAATTGTCGAAGGAGTTCACTAATAATTATTCAAAAGGGTATCAGTTTCACCAGATGAAAATTTTATATTGTTACGATTTGTAGTGCTTCCTGTATTATTAAATTATTCTTGTACTTTAGTATGAAAGATTAGAAATAATTATGAAATATTAACTTAAAACTACTGCAGTCTCTTAAGTGGTTATGTCCCCACCACAAATCCAAAATTGTGTCGAACCCCAAATTATGTAAATTCGCTAGGTACCTGAATAAAGAGGAAACAGCACTAACGAAGTTACAATATCAATATAAAAAGCAGCCTAGAAAGTCACAATGCAAGTACTCAAGGATTTGGCAGATGCCAGAGCAACAAGAGAAGAAATTTATTAAAATTAGCTTGTAACTTATTACCGTCAACGGGTGTAACTCCATAAAAATTAGGAAAATGTCGTCGGTTAAACTATTCGTGTTTGTGAACGCTACATGCAGCCCACTAGCACAAATTCTATGATATTTCTATATATCAAAAAAGAAAATGATGCGTTTTCCGCGGTCTTGGCGTTAGAAAAAGACGGAGTAGCCTAGTGAAACCCACGGCGTGGGGAAAAGATGGAGTACACTAATGAAGTCACTTGTCTTATTTGCAAGAGGCCACCATACACTTTCACATCGGGTAAGAAGTGAGTGCGCTAGGCATTTCGGTGTTCGGACATGGACTCACGGATATCTAATTGCTGACTAAAAACTGGTTGTTATTTTGTTTGCCTTTTGCACCTTTGACTCAGGTGAGCTAAAAGAAGTATATGCGGAGCCCTATGCAACGCGTTTAGCATATAATATATGTATGGTCTTTAAAGCATTTCAACTGTTTATGCATATAGTTTTACGAGAGCTGGCGTTCTACGCATACATCTCAAAGAAACGCTATTAACGGGGTAGCTCTATGCGTCATAGCAATGCTTCATTCGATGAGACGTTAATATTGAAGTAAAAAAATAATGATCTTTGGAGCTTATTTTAGCCTTTGAAACATTTACATGTTCTTTAATCAATATTGCTTCTGCTGTTACTACTGCTACTGTTACTGTTGCTGCTGCTACTACTACTGATACTGCTGTTTGTTACTTACTACTATTACTACTACTACTACTACTACTTCTACTACTTTTGCTGCTGCTGCTACTACTGCTACTGCTGCTGTTGCTGCTGTTGCTACTGCTACTACTAATATTGTAGTAATGCAACTGATGTTGCTAATGTCACTACTTTAATCAATATTACTACTTCTACTACTACTACTACTACTACTACTACTGCTACTAATACTACTACTACTACTGCTACTACTACTACTGCTACTACTACTACTACTATTACTACTACCAGTACTACTACTACTACTACTACTACTACTACAAGTACTACTACTACTACTACTACTGCTGCTGCTACTACTACTACTACTGCTGCTGCTGCTGCTGCTGCTGCTGCTGCTGCTGCTGCTGCTACTACTACTACTACTACTACTACTACTCTAATACAACTTCTTTTGCCGTGTCTAATTATGCTGCTGCTGCTGCTGCTGCTACTACTCCTACAATGACGTCTGCTGTTTCTACAACATTTGCTGATGATACTACCGTTGCAGCCCCATCTGCTGATGCTACTTCGGGTTTTTTTGCTGTTACTTTTACTATTGCTGCTTTAAGCAATTATAAAGCCGCTGTATTTTCTACAACTGCCACTGCTATTACTATTAATACTACTTATGTTAATGCTACTGCTACTAGGTCCTACTGTCTTTTCTATGAATAATCACGTACATGTATGTTATGTCGTTATTACTATTACAAATGCTATAATATCAACAGATAACATAAACGGTTCACAATAGTTTTAGAACATTGCATTTGTAAATGTATGCATAAACCAATAAAGTTTCTCATTTAGTTAAACCCCATGGTATTTTATAAAATCCCATTTAAAATATGAGGTAATAATCCCGTGGGATTTTTTATAAGATCTCGTAAACAAATATGGGTTTATTCCCGTGGAATTTAAAAAAAAATAATCCCATGAGTTATTTCTCCCAGAAACATATGGGGTAAATATCCCACGAGACTTTTTGAAAAGTCCCATGGGACAACCAAAACCCGCGGGATTAATGTAAAATCCACCGATTTTTCACTTTGACATATATCATCACTTTCTAATGTAACATCTGGTCCAAAATTGTATAGGATGTAATAGATATGACTCCATGAACAATATCAGATGCGCAGAAGTACTGTATATCTATAAGAATTACTTTTTTGCCAAATTCTGATGTAGCAAAAAAAAATGGTGGCTCTTCTGAGAGTAATATTCTCATCCTACGCTAAGACATCGATTATTCTTGCAATACAAATGTCACAATACCAACCGTTTTAGTTCATAATTATTTGGATTTGATTTATTTTCAAGAAATATATATTAAGTGATGACTTAAAAGATATTAGACTGTATAAATTGGTTTTAATCAAATTTAAAACAAAACTATTCATTCTAATAATGCTTCTAATGGAGTAGTCATGGATCCCCTGCCGGGTCACATCAAAGAAATATGATTTCACGAAATGGTACTAGAAGCTCCCTTGGTTGACGTTCACTATATAAGGGGTAGTGCTAATACTGGTCGGACCAGTGTCAGTATAATGTGGGTGGGTGGGGTGTCATGTCATGTTTCTACGGCATGATATTACAGTGTGGTAGCGCTATAAAATTGACAGTGGACAATACTTCCAACGAAAGTTGTTTTTTGCGAATCGATGGATTCCATGTAAAGCGATGTCTGCGCGGCGGACTTTGCTAATATGCGGTATGTTGAGTTATTTAGTGAACTTTTTAAAGGACCTATCCCGCTTAAAACAGACAACTTTTACAAAATGTACACTGTTTCAAAACCTACTGACGATGAGGTATATTATTTATAACTTATATATTTTGAGAATCCAAACTCTGTAGACACAAAATAAACAGCTTTAACCAGCCAGGCCATATTCAGTCACATATATTTAAAGAACTCGTTAATAAACATATTATTATATGACCTGAACACCTGTATAGAGTGTTTTGATAAACGGTTTTGTAGTGTAATATTGCTGTTATTTGGCGGGTTAGTTTCTTTAATGAGGTTTCATTTCCATTGGCAGTTTTAGATACATGCTCTATTGCTTTTTTTATGTTGACTTGTGTGTTTTTGAAGTGACCTAGTTCTTCTTTAAAACGACATTCTTTGCTTTTGTACGTTGGTTCATCCTCATATTTCCATAAGTTGACTTCTCTTTTGGAAATGGGGTTTGTTCTTTTTCCATCCACACATTTATATGTTTACACGCTGATCGGGATCCTTTTCGGCAACATGTACGATCATCTTCTTTAAAATACCTGGTTCGCTTCCTTCGACAATCAATTAATTTTCTTTCAACATTGACCTACTGGGCACAGCAAAATTAATTTATGAAGTTGATGAATGAAAATATCCACGCGATACTCCGTCGTTAATTTTTGTCCGATATATTTTGGACCGCTAATAAATCGTAAAAATATCCCATGAAAAAGTCTCGTTCCAGTACGCCAGACAGCTTTACCTCCTCGCTATATCTCATAAATGTGGCTGAGTTGTCTAAGCTGAACCATCGTACTACGTGCAAAAATATTATGAACCCTATGTTATCTGGTGGAAATTTGTTTTCATTTATTAGACGAATAAACGTTACATACTCGTCTAGCTTACCATCGGGTTTAATAGTACGTATGGCACCTGGTAAGAGAGAAACAGTTATTATAGTACACGGTCTTCATATGCGCTTGCTTCTATATCACATGAATTTAAGTCTGTGTCTAAATTTTCATTGAAGGTACTCGGTTGAATATACATGTATTCTACACCATCAGATTTTAAGAACGTTTTATGTGGGCTCTCCTTTGGAATTGTGTATATGTTTGACAAGTGCTTTTTTCCGCTTTTGCATAAATTGTTATCACCCGACCCTGTTCATACGCAAGGTCTGGTATTACTTTGTAATTTATTGTTTTTATCTTGTTCATTTCAACTCAATCTCTTATATTTCATTTCTTTATACTTGTGGTTCTCAATAAGATGGGTCATCATTTCATCAAAGTCGAGCAGTTCGATATTGTAATAAATACACTGTATCACCATTTTGACCTGTTAGCAATAATAGATCATCAATGAAACTAGAAAAAATGGCCAAAGCAATTATTGGTTCATATGTGGTAGAGGGGTGTTCGTGTTTCAAGGTTCATGTTATGGCGCCATTGACTTTCGTATAACTGGCAGGGGTCTTCTGTTGACTGTTGATAGTCTATCCGTGAAAGCTACATAGTTTGAGGAGTTATAGCGAGTATAAGATGTGTTTCATGATCGATCTTAGAACTTTGACCTACTGATCCAAAAACAGTAAAATAAAATAAAAATAGGGTCATCATTTCACCATGAACACCCATGACGTTTGATTACTATATTATACATGTTTTGGAAGTTACGGAACGGATGTCAAATTGCTAACTGACAGACAATGACACACGGCAATCTCGAAGTTTTTATCAAGCGTTAAAATTACGGTCTCGATATATTAATCCATTATTATTTTGACGTTAATCATTGTTTTTACAAATTAAGATTGCCGTGTGTTGAAATAGTTCAAGAAATGCTACACTAATATCGGATCATGATCTTACTTAATCAACTATCATGAATAATTCAATATATACGTATTATGGGCTTCAGTTATATGTATTTCACTTCGTTACCATTCATAGCTTATATATACAATACACTTGACAAGTAGACATTTAATTTTCTCTTTAAAACCAACCCTATGCAGGTATAACACAATAAAAACAACGCGCAGATGTATCATTCTAAAATTAAAACGTACAAATAAATATGCGTTTGAAATTACACTTCAAAAAAAAAATAAAAAAATATGGCATTGTATCGACAAATTGTACAGAATATTAAGAAAAGCTAAGCCCTTAAAATAAAGTTTAAAAATGTTACGAGAAAAACAACCGTACAATTAATCAATACGCCGTACAGTTATATGTAATTTAGTTTTCACCGCAATTTGCCGTACAAAACAAGAGCAATTGCCAGTACATATGCTGCCGGACGTTTATTCATTTCATAACTTGTATGAGTAACAGTACAATATATCTAGCATAAACTCAAATTGTACAACTAATCACCCTATTGGGAGTATAACGTGCGCATTCAGATGTTCCGTGATTTTGTAGAAAATGACATAATTAAGGTAAGCTACTTCGAAAATTAAAGTACTACCGTCACATTTGATTCACTCTGGAAAGTAACTAAGACTGTATTTTCTATTCGCTGGCAGCTTTATGAACAGATAAAATACTTGAAAAGGTCTTACTGTACGTTTTAAGCCAAAGCAGTCGCGCGTATTTATTAAAACATCGATCTTCTGCTGGTTCTTGACATTTATCTCCGTCAAATTATATATTTTTACCGATTCAGTGGTAACAACATCCGGTGTGGTGTTCGGTGTCAGAAACATCCGGTGTGGTGTACGATGTCAGACCGGTGAAAATCAGCCCATTGAACACAATGCAATATAGGCTATATTTGGAGATCAGTCACAAGTTCCACAACATTCGTTTGCTTAAATACACTTTTATTCTGTGTATTAAACACATTTGGCTAGCAAACGGTCCCATATCTGGAATAAAACACCGATTCAGTTTTTCAACATTTCGCGTCATTCATTCACACCATGCGTATTTTGAAATAAACATCTGTCAAACCACATCTCTACCTAACCTCTGTGCTCATACTCTCCAAAGAAATAATCCTGACAAACACAGTAAAATACTTACTATTCATGACAACAGACATATTACTTTAACCTCAGGTTAGATTTAACAATGAAATAGAAACTAATCTTGGGAAAAACACATGCAAACTAGAAACTTTGGATTCTTTCAAGGAACTATTTCAGCACCCTACGACCCTAAGTACTTCCTGACTGGTCTGACACCGTACGATTATACACAGTGATTATTGGTTTCGGTTTAGTAGAAAGAGCTATAACCACTGAACTATGTCTGAAATTACAAAGCACTGGGACATATATAACTACGATATACATAATAAAACATCCTTAATACTTCTTTTTGTTTCAGGCAATTATGGATGAAATAAGATGCTTCAAAAAGCTCGCATAACTTGACCATTCAATGGCCTACTACAACACAGAGTAGCTGAAAATGAAAATGTTACTTCATCTGGACCAGATACACAATGTATTACCATGTTGTTTCATCAGATATAAAGAAACAGAGAAAATTAATCACACCTAACCGTCATTACAAACTGTGAATATTTCCAAAATTCAAGAATATTGTCTTTCACCAGCTAAAAAAAATCAAAAACGTACTTCTACACCTAAGAAATGCGCAAAACAGGTTGCGTCTTGAAGACGTCATGGTTTGGATAAAATCAATGATTCCTTTGATGAAATGTCCTTTTGTGAAAATGTCCATCCTTATGAAAGTGTGTATCAATAACGATAACGATTTATAAATGGACGAAGAGCAAAAGCGCATGTATAACAGTAACATTATTACAAAGAAACTTTTATTTAGTTTTTAAAAATGGTATTTTGAAATGATGTATCAATGTATTGAAATGTATGTTATGATGTATGACCGTAAGATTGCAATGAAATATTAATATACTCAATATGCATGTGTTACATTGGACAGGCAAGAAAGGGTCAGTCTGGGCATTTTATTATTTCTGCGATTCCTTAATATTTAGAAGACATATGTGGCGATATTGAATTGAATTGAATTGGATTTTATAGTCGCACCAAGAGCTAAGGTCATATGGCGACTTTCCAGCTTCCATTGGTAGAGGAAGACCCCAGGTGACCCTTGCGGCGATATTAAAAATATGAGTACATGTAATATTAATGTTAAATGATTTTGATATATAACACATTTTCTTATAAACAATATGAATATGCATATGAATTCCATTATATTAAATGATATAGTAGTAGGAGTGTAGCTACACGTAGGACCTGTAGGCCCGGGTCTGCATATAAAAGTGAAAAAGTTAACATTTTGAAGCGATTGATAAAACATATGAGAGGAGTGGTGTGGTGGATATTCGTAAGCAACATTAAATATCTAAATCTTATTTCAGTTTTGTAATAAATGGTATTCAATATCCGGGTTTGTTTATATCCTGACCAATAAATGTCTGTTTGGAATTTTGCGTAATTATACCGACCCTTGATGATTTTTGGCGTTTTGCATATCTCTACCCTGGATAAATTAAAAGTCAAAATGTGTTTTTTACACAGGCAATAGGCATGTGCTCTCATTCGAAACTATTGATCATGACTCAAATGCTTAAATGTATTTTGCAAATTTGGTACAGCTGTCTGTCTGAGTGGATAATCCGGTACAGAATTAGTGAGCCATACAAATGCACTGTCAATATAAGAAATTGTGTCGTTTTCTTATATAAATAATTTTATCAAAAATGTAAATCCCTAGTTCGGTCTCTTGTTAATGCCTTATCATGTACTGAAAATGCCATGACAATCGGCTAAGTGGTTTCTTTGAAAATCGATTAATTGTGCTCAAATCGAACTTAATTTAAAATTGAAACGCTGTCAGAATCCTCCTAGATCAGCCTGATCTAATGTTTCAATCCAAAACACAATGCCTCGCCTGTATTTTCAGAGACAGCATTTATACTACCAACAACGCTAATCTATACATCGGGACGGTGGCGTTTGATGTTTGTCCATGATCTTTCTTGTCGTGCCCTTAATGATTTATTCTCTTACTGCTCTGGCTTCTGCAAAGTCATTGAGTACCTTCATTGTGGCTTTCTAGGCTATTGTTTTTTTGTATTATATTTACACGAGCATATTTGTGTTTTACTTATATTGCCTATTGATGCTGCCTTGTTGGTTAGATATGTTTTAGATATGTTTTAATGGGATGACAGTAGGGTAAGTGTGAGGTTTGGTGCACCCTAGAATCGGTTTAAACCCCCAGTGGCCTACTTTGCCACTGACCGTTCCAAGGCGGTAGCCCTATTGTCAACCCTTTTTGTGTTTGTGATGTCGTTTGCATTTATTATTGCTTTTGCCTTCTTGTTTGTCTGTTTGCGTGTTTGTTTCTGTGTTTTGTGGTTTACTGTCCTCCTTGAATGCTACTTTCCCTGTCCGATCTTTTTATATTTCTTTGCTAATAAAATAAAATCGGTCAAAATTGTATCGGTATAAAAGTAGTGGAGCCGGTACAGAAGTGCTTATTAAAAGTTGTTTGAAAGAATAAAGTTGTGATATAATGTTATTCAGAGTTGTGACTTTAGTAAAGCACTGCTATATGTCGGTGGTCTGAAAGGTATTGTCTCTTACATAATAAAACTGACACTGCTACTTTCCTCCCTTTTATCATGACTTTTGCTCTTATAACGTCTCTGTTCCAGTAATTTGTTCCCGTACAAATCGTCCATGACGTCTGTTTACAACACATCCTTTATTTCAAATGCGAGCCATAAAGGCATTTAACGGAACGCTTTATCTGTCGTGGTTAGAGACAACATACACACTTTTAAAAGTGCTACCCAATGATAACATTTGCGAGACAATATTGCATGACATTCAAACCTGTGACATTCCAAAACGACCTTCTCGAATCTTTATCATCAAAACAAATCACTGATGCTTGGACGACGAAACGGAGAATGTATTCTCATTAGGGAATTGTTTTCCCCATCTATTAAGGGTTAATAACCGACATATGGAAACGGAATTCTGGAAGTCTGCATACACACATAAGCAGCATAAGAAAGTGTGCAGAAAAAAGGAGCGTGTTTACACAATGGATAACTTTGAACTATATGAACACTTAAAGGGATATACTGTGACAGTATGTTCACCGGACGAATTGAAATATAAAAAGGGACACTTTTTTAAAACTAACACGCAGACCAGCGACCAACTTGGGGATTGGGCGACATTTTACTTTCCCATCATTGGAACAGACGAATACTTCGATTCTCTCAGTAATACACCCGAGTTTTATGATGTGGGGCTCGAAACTAAACTTCAAAATCCTTATTTAATGAGTATGGATCGGATTAAAGTCGATACCTAGGATACGTGCGGATTTTATTGTATATATTACGTGATGTGTCGATTCGCCGGATGGACTATGCAAGACATAATGAATAACTTTTCCGTAAATAATGGGAAGAAAAATGACAAACTTATTAAACAGTTTGCAAACAGGATTATAAATGATAAAACATCATGACTGGATGTTTACAATATTTGATTTATTTTGTATGCACAATCTTTAACAAGAAATAAGATGTTGTTAGTAGCTTTGTTCATGTTTTTATGCGGTATATCCCCGTCTTGTACGATTATTTAGAGTTCTCAAATATCTACATTTTCAGTGTTACAGCAAGCTTTGGTAATAAGGAGTTCCAGTAAGTTTCCTAGTCCGTTTAATCCTCTTGTATTAGTCTGCTTTCACTCTTTTGACAATCTAATTGGCTTTCTGATTTCTCCTCATTTCCGATTTAGCAATCTCGATCGCTTGAGCCGCGGGTGTCACGATATTGACAACTGGCCGTTGAATAAGTTTTCTTCTACTTCTTTTAATCTCCTCTTTCTGGCCCCGCTGCCCACGATATAACGCCCCATATGATCGGGCTGAACGTAACCGTCTCTTATATCTTTGAAGTGTTGATAACATTTGTAAGGGTCTGCAACGTACGGTACCCATTTCTGTAGTTGGTAATCGTATACTTCTAGGGAACCCATATTTATGTCGAACTACAAACGTAGTAATTGCTTTCCTGTTCTTACGTACTTCTCAAATCCTTCTTACGTATGTCAATTCTAATATGATTTAATCTGTTGGTTCTTCTTCATCATCTTCAGTTTCATCATTATTGGTTCCATAACATTTTTCATCATTGCCAATTTTCATATCCGTTTTATTAACGTTTACGTCATGATCCGGCCCTATGTCGAGAAACATACTTTTCCATAAACGTATGGCTTCTCGGACAGATTCTGACATACTCACGCTGTGATGTAGCCTTAACATGTTTGCGGATCTGAGAACACGTTGTTGGAAGGGATCCTTTTGCATCTGATAAAGTCAACCAACCAAAAACTGGGTGTAATCATCAGGTAGACGTTTTCTTAATGTAGGTAGCCATGGTATTAGCAGCTGTGTGGAGCAATTTTTCTTTACACGTTCCATCTTGTATGTATTTCAGCTGCTTTTCTTAAATTTCGTTAGCAACAAAATCCCGAATAGGTGTTTGGAATCAACCGTTACACACTGTTCGTTTTACCTCTTTCAATTCATCATCATCTTTCTCATTATCAATATTATCATCTGTATCATCATCGTAAACGTCGGAGACTCCATTCTCTATTTTACCGGGTGAGCTTTCTGACATTTCGTCATAGTTTCTTTTAAAATGTTTTCTACTTGATTCGTTTCCCTGTTGTATACTGCTCCTGTTACCCGTTTTACTCGTGTTCAGTACGTTACTTTTGAGTCGTTTGTGTTCCTTTAAATCAACCACTAGGTATCCACGTGGACGTTTTGCGACCTCTTTGAATACTCTTCTGCGACCTCTTCGAATACTCTTCTAAGAAAATGTTGACTACTTAATAGATAAATACGCCGAGCCAATGTCATCATTTGCTGCTTATCTATGGGATTATTGAAAAGAACCATGGACTGGGTGTTGGGAGATGTATCCCAACACGATTTTCCCTGAGGAACAAGATTCTGAGTCAAGTATATGACGGATGGATTTCGATGGTGCAAGCCTCTTGTAAACAGGTCAGCTATTCTCTGATCACATTTTGCGTCAGACATCAAATCGTCCAGTACAATAACATTACGTTGTTCCACGTTGATGAATAGGGGATCATTCAAATGGTTTGGAATTCCCTGTATAAATTCCGTTATCGGTAAGCGTAAGCGTAAGGCTTCATACGCGGGTTGCTATTGCCTATAGCAGAACAAGATTTTCTCTGGACGGGTGGAATTAAATTGGACTCGAGAAGAGTGCCAGACCAATATGTCTTTCCACTTTCGCTAGGCTCATCGAAAAAGGATGCTTAAATTCCATCGTTTCGGTTGAATTCATTAAGGTTGAATTTTCTCAAACAAATCTGCCGTCTGTGTGTCTGTTTCTTAAATGTCTTAACATATCGTCTCTCCACGAAAACGGTAAACCATATTCATTACAGAGAATCAATTTAAGAGTAACAATTACCGATACTGAGCGCCTACTTACGTATTGGTGTTGGTGGTGGTGGTGGTGTTGGTGGTGGTGGTTTTGGTGGTGGTGGTGGTGGTGGTGGTGGAGGTGGTGGTGTTGGTTGTGGTGTCTGTTGTTGTTGTTGTTGTTGATTGTTGTTGTTATTGTTGGTGTTGTTGGTGATGTTGGTGTGTTAAAAAGTACAGTCAATATACGTTTTTTTTATAAATGTCGATCTATTTGTATTACAATTTATATATCAGATTTATAGAAATAGCAGTGTTTTGTTATGCAGCTATATTGCGTAAATCACTATTCGATTTATGATTTCTTATTAAATTGGAGGTTCTGGGCCCTGTTTTATTAAACAGCTTACGATAAGTCTGACATTTTAAAATCGACCACTTTTTTCACCTAAGTATTCAATGTAGATAATTATATGTGCACGTAATGCAGATTTATCACATGTATAAGAAAATGAAATGAAATCACGTTTATTGAAAAGTGTATTTATAGTGAAGTATTTAAGAAATTGATTTACGATCAAAATGGTCGTAAGTCGTTTCATAAAACGGGGCCCAGAGTTTTATTAGGTTGACGCATCTGCATTCGTCCAATAAATGTTTCATGTTTTCTTTCCTCATAAAATATTGTCTTGGTTATTTAAGAAGTCACTTTGTCTCGTCTAGTAAGTTAGTGAATTATCTGAAACCATCTGTCTTCAATAACTCATGAGGTAAAACGAACACAATTTGATGCATAATACAATTTAGCATCGTGTTTTATTAGATAATCAAAATAATTCCTAAATGTGTAAAAATATAATTAAAAATGGACATAAAACCGCCACGCAGTAAGACAAACGTTAGCACCAAAGCGTCAAGTGACGTCATAACATAATGTCTTTTAGCTCGAAAATGTCAATGTGACGTCATAATGTCATGTCATAAAAATATTGTATATTAAAATTCATGTTTTATCTCTTTAAAAATGGCATTTTTCGCCGACTTTTAAGCAATACATATCAGTTTGTTATCATATACTGAGCCAGAAAAGAAACTTTCCTCCATGTTTATGTTAAATACCTAAATATAACCATTGTTTTCAGTATACAACCTGCACACAAAATTAAGTTTGTTTGGCTGTGGACAAAATTAAGTTGTCAAAATTATGCTACAGTCTAAAGTTTTGGTGTGGCATGCTAGCAAAGTCGCGAGTGGTCTTAATTGAAAATCACAAAGATTAAAGGTTAGTAAGGTTTAACGTGTAAGATTGAACTAAACATTTGCCAGATGGATCAAATAAACTTAATAACGTGTATGACCACCATATGCATGAATGCAGGCCATAATTCTGCGGCGCATTGACGCGACGTAACGCGCACAATAAGTGCGTGTGCAGATTATAAAAACATAATATGATCTGGGTATTCGACACCACTAACAAAGAAAGTTACGATATAAACTACAATATATAATGCTTACAAAGGAGCAGTACCACTTTCTGCACGTTTTCAATCGCCTGGTAACGTTTAAACCATATCCGTCACGATAACATAAGTGTGTTATTGCATTTATTTATGAATAACTTAAATTGAATAAAAGCTATGGTACAAGTGTACTCTGTGCAAGAATCTGTTCATACTATTTTATTTGCAGATATGTTACAATATATGTATTAAACATCACAATATTACTAGCAACACATGTAAATGGATTGAACGACACAGTATTACAACATTAGTTACAATATTCTCTCCATTGTGGTGTGGTTAAACAATTATTGTGATTATCGGTTTGAAATTGTAACAATACATCTGAATATGAATTTGAAAAGAAAACAAAAAGAACACAACACTGCTGGTTACATGTTGTCGCTTAATCTCAATGGTGTATTCGTTACCTAACCATTGATTTCTAATCGTGTGATCTTTAAAGAGAATTGCAACTAGACACAACCTAGTCACAAATAAAGGTTATTCATTGCGTCAACAGTCAGGATTTTAATTTTCACAAAAAAACGGTATCGGAGAGAGTTGGGGTCGGTTGGTGCGTATTGCGTATTTCAAGTATTGTGCAATTGTTCGATTAATTCTTACAGGAAACATACTTTGTAAACCTCACAGTTAGTAAGATAGCTTGAAACTATGCTGATTGTCATTGTCAATGAAACTCTGTATCAAAATCTGAAGAAGTCTCGTTCTTGATGTTTTTTCTGCTGTTTGTCGATCGTACAGTACACTTCGGTCTTGTCAATTTGTTTATTTCCTCAGCTATACTGTTCACGTATTGCTAAAGGTATACATTTGTCAAAGCTGACGTGAATATATGTAAGAGCTATTCATTGCTTCTTATAAATACACCTGTAATAGTTCTTTGTATCAAAACATCACGAACTGGTGCAGATGTGACCACCGCTCTACAAAAGGAGTATGAAAGGTGAAATTTGGAAATCGCCGAACACGAAAAATATAAAACATATTCCAGCCTCGGTTTGATTGAGACTGTTCATGAACGGTATTGAAAGGTGCTTGCTACCGTTCACGCGCTGAGTTGAGCAGAACTCAATATTTAAAACGTCAATAGTACAGAAATTTTAACCATCCCGAAGACTGTATGCTTATGACAGTGAACATGGAACCTTCATTGAGGTATTTTCATACCATTCCATGGCCAGCGGCGTATGGTCCCTGCTTCTAACAAAATGTTTTTTTCTTAAAAGACTAAATCGTGAGTGAAATAAATTTAAAACAAACACACATTTACTTGATTTAAATTCATATATTCATTTCGCATTCAAAGTATTTAAAAATCAAGTTGAATGCAACCTGTTACGCACAAATTAATATTCTTTAGGCTTTTTAAATATGTTGTCATTCAACTTAGTACATGGATATCCATTGACAAACACCTTTAGGTTTGATTACACTAAACCATCCCAATGTGCTCGCCTTGTGCAGTGGACAGAAGTTCTATATAAAAGAGACCTTATCTATTCTATTTTTCTAAAAAGTTTTTTTTAGTTCAGTTTCCTGTTAATGTTGGGATGCGACTGTAGTTTAGACATGTTATTGATATTTGAAAATGCAGCTCATCATGTTTTTGAGAGTTTTAGATATAAATTTGAGAAGTGAAAGTTACGGTGTTCCGTTAGGGCCATCGTACCATCGCGTATCGACCTTTACAAGTCGATGCGCGATGGTACGATGGTACGATGGCGATGGCACGATGGTACGATGGCGATGGTACAATGACGCGATGGTACGATGGCGATGGTACGATGGTAAGATGGCGATGATGCGATGGTCCATCACGTCATCGCCATCGTACCATCGCACCATCGCCATCGTACCATAGTACCATCGCGCATCGACTTTAAACGCGATGGTACGATGGAACAATGGCCAATCGTACCATCGCGCATCGACCTTTTATAAATCGATGCGCGATGGTACGATGGTACGATGGCGATGGTACGATGGTACGATGGCGATGGTACGATGGTACAATGGCGATGACGCGATGGACCATCGTACCATTGCCATCGTACCATCGTGTCATCGCCATCGCACCATCGTGCCATCGCACCATCGCAGTCGATGTGCGATGTTGCATCGCTCCCTACTCCATCGTACCATCGCTCCATCGCCTTCCGTTTAGACATGCGCACATCAAAGCAAAACAAAAATGGAGGACATCATTACCGTACATCATGGATGCAAAGATTCGACAATATTTTTCTTAAATCTATCCCTTCATTTAGGCTGAGCAAAACATGCATTTCTCGGTAAGAAACATTTCCAAAAAGTATTGCCGAATCTTTGCATCTCTGATGTCCTCCATTTTTGTTCTGTTTTGATGTGCGCATGTTAAAACGGAAGGCGATGGAGCGATGGTACGATGGAGCAGGGGGCGATGCAACATCGCACATCGACTGCGATGGTGCGATGGCACGATGGTACGATGGCGATGACACGATGGTACGATGGCGATGGTACGATGGTCTTTCCCGTCATCGCCATCGTACCATTGTACCATCGCCATCGTACCATCGTACCATCGCGCATCGACTTGTAAAAGGTCGATGCGCGATGGTACGATCGGCCATTGTACCATCGTACCATCGTACCATCGCGTTTAAAGTCGATGCGCGATGGTACGATGGTACGATGGCGATGGTACGATGGCGATGACGCGATGGACCATCGTATCATCGCCATTGTACCATCGTACCATCGCCATCGTACCATCGCGTCGTCGTACCATCGCCATCGTACCATCGTGCCATCGCCATCGTACCATCGTACCATCGCGCATCGACTTATAAAGGTCGATACGCGATGGTACGATGGCCCTAACGGAACACCATAGAAAGTAGATAGCGTATGCAATTGCAAGGTGTAAGAATAACGTTGACCTTTGAACCGGTGTTAGTATACAGCTGACGAAAACTTTCATAGAAGAGCAGACATGCCTATTTGCATGATAAAGTAAGTTTCTCAGAATTCTACTCAGTTTTGAGATTTTAACTGGTTGTCAACATTCTCACTTTACTATAGAATGGGCATGGATACTCAGAAACAGAAAACAAATGAAAAGTTTAGATTATTTAAGAGTGTTTTTGGCAACTTTCCCTCAAAATTTCTGATTTTCTCTAAAAAATTAACATTTTTATTTTTTATGGAACTCTTGTGAAGGATATATGACAAAGTATGTTGGATCCTGAATCAGGGAAGCAAAACAAAGACACCATAGTTTATTTTATGGAGAAATGTTGAACGCTAACTGAAATATTGCATTTTTTTTATTATTTCATCATTTACAAAATCGACTAGATTTGCTCTATTAAGCGCAGGTAAATCACAATAATTTCAAGACTTTTTAGAAGATATTCAATCGTCAATTTCCTTCTTGATGTTTAATAGCAGACATGTTTATTTGCATTTTAAACTAACTTTTCTAAAATTCTAACAGGTTGTCAACATTATCTCTTTACTATGGAAGAGGCATGGAGACTCACTTACGTTTTTATAACCTTTATCTAATGAAAAAATTGTCTACGAAAGAAATAACTGTTTCCGAAAACAAAATGAACCATGCAACAAAGCAAGGTAACAAACGGTTATTTCGCATCAACTTTTTTGTTTTTATAAATGAACCAGAATAAAAATTATACAGTTAAAACTTCAATGAATAAGAAGAAGAAAAAGAAATAATGAAACTCAACATTTTATTTTATTATTTGCAAGCAGGTTTAAAGTCAAAATGATACTTGACTAATAAATTGAGCAGCTAATTGGAATTTTAAGAAGGCAGGGTGTCGCTTAAATTGGTAGATATCCATAGTCTGAATACATGATTACACGCGTAGGTATACCTAACTACTGGCATTACTGGGTCATTTCCTTAAAAAGTCCACTTTCTATTATCTTTCAGAATCTTCTAGTAGGAAAAGTTCTACTTACTTTACTGGTTTGTGGTACAGGTATATTGTATTTACTGATTGATGACTATGATTAACTCTGTATTGACTTCTTTAGATTGGTTTGTATATAATGAAGGCGGTCTTACAAAAAAACTAGTTATTAATAAATACAAATTTCACCAAATAAATGTAATGCTATTACTTTTTTGTAAGTACTCTCATTTATCGTAGAATTGTGAAATAATACGCAAATAATAGAAAAACTAAAATGGGCCAGAATTTTACGTGACAAACGCCTTGTATAAAATGTATTTATCAGTTTAATTATCTGCCTAATCTGATATCAAATGAAGCAGCTCCAAAACAGTACCATATTTCTGCAATTTGGTAATTGGTAAACATTTAATACCCGGGGTATATACCAATCTACTCTCAGGTATTATATAAATGGCATTCAGTCACCTGTCTTCACAATCGTTTTCAATCAATCCTACGCCTCTCAGTACTTTAAGCTATACATATTTGGCTTAATATTCAAACAAAACATTAAATAATGCTAAATAACATGTTCGTTACTAAACTTCAATATAAATTACGAACACTATATCGCATAACTGTATGCATGTTGTATTTTCTTTTGAAAAGCTCTGAAGTACAACAGTTTTAATTGTTCACAAACATAATCGTACAATATTTATTTCAGATCATCAACAAGTAAAACGTACATTTTTGTACTTGTATTGTTTAAGTCCGTATCTTGAAAACAAAGTCATGCACAAAACATTTCTTTAGATAATGTGTATATGGGTCTATGGATTAACGTCATTGAAAATGAAAAGGTTGATATTATAGCAAGTCAATAAGTATATGTTAACAAAGGATTTAACTTGTCGTTGATGACATGGCCGTATTTATTAACTTTGATGCTAACTGTAGTCTACATTTACTGGCTGTCATATTTAGGGATAATGTGGACATTATTTCGAGATATAAATGTCCTTTAAAACTAACTTATTTATGCATTTCTATGTATATTGTTTAAAACTGACGACTTCAATTTAATTATAATAACTCGGTTCTTTTTCAAATAAAAGTAGTACTGTGATATTAAATGTTATACGTATATTATTGTGAGAACTTCCCCGTATATTGTTTTCTAGTGGAAATTCCCCCGTCAGTGTTAAACGTAATACATAAGTACAAATGTTTTGTGTCACGACTTACTAAAATAATCGATGTTTACAAAGTCGAATGCACTTATATCCAAGGTCATTATTCATGAGTCTTTAACATTTGCGCCTGTTCACATACTGAAAACCTTGTTATTTAGGCGAATGTGTTAGTGGTCATCTTTATTAAGCAGATACCTGTTTCAAGATCTATGCATCTTCGAAATGCAATGAACTTGAATGTAGTCATTTGACCACTTGCAAAAACTTGAGTCAACAAGAAGATTACGATGACCTAGTTCTTCTCTTACGAGTTTATAAATTAAAATTTGGCGTACATGATCTGTGAGCATCAAGTGCGTCATATGACTTCAAATTCAGTGTCACGTTCTTCTGAACGTAAATAAGGTTAGTTATTCCTTAAAAATGGTAAAACACTAAAACGGTGACAATATTTTCTATGTTCATGATCTATTTATCGAAACTAGATCAATGACCTACTTTTTAATAAAATATAATTCGTTTTTGTATGAAGCCTAAATCGATAAATTAGGTCAAAAGTAGATCAACAAAATGTCGTAGCAACTATCGTCATTTCTAAAGATAGAAACTTGAACTTTGGCAGGTATGATATTTTGAAATCACATTTTACCAGATGTTCAAATGACCTTGAAAAGCAATGTTAATATGATCAAAATATCAGGCAAAATATTCACAAGAGGCCCTCTCTACTTACATCTCATGAACAAAATCAATAAAACCGAGTCTGCTACTTTTATCTTTTGTTTGTGTTTGTTGTTTCCAAGGGATCCTCTTTGCAGTATTTATTGACATTCACAATGGCGTTTGTGTAGTGTTGAACAGTTGCCACAGTAATTTTATTAGTTACTGGTCCTTTGGGCTCATCACGCCCAATATTTGTGGCTTAAAGTATAATAACGCCTACGGCGGTGCTAGAAGGCGTGAGAGGTGTTGCACTCAACATTACCTCTCAAGAACAGACTCAATAAAACCTTAGAGGTAAATGATGAAAGATATTCGTTCAGCTCTACATCACAAGGCCTTCGAGATGAAGGATAACAGATACACTTACTTTCTGCAGCTCTAATATCTTGAAAATCTACATTGAGGATAGGTAGTTTGCATTTTCTTGATTATTTGTCCTCAAGTTTGTTTATAACAATGATTCGCTTCGTCTGACAATACTATAAAAATGATCTTTCAGACAAATATTGAGAAAAATGCTGAAAATGATAAAATCAAAATTATGTCAAAAAAATATAAAAATATCGGACAGTTTGATTTTCAAAGAAAAGTCACTGTAGCAATCCCTCGCCTTCATTTTGATATTTGTTTCAATATAGGTTGTCTTCATTGATATGTGTTTATGTTTTACAAACGATAGCAGTAAAATAAAGCTAAAATTATGTTAATACCAGTATTGGTTCTGAAAACATTCAAATTTTAGTTAAACATGGTATCATGTAAAATTTTAATTAATTCCTGCAGTATGAACATAACTTAAAATAACTACATGCACATACGTGATTTCGTATTAATTTCGTCAGTTGTGTATTAAATGTCTGAAACTTTCACAGATACAAGAACAATGTTTAGAGACGAAGGTTGAAAGAAACAGTAGTTCTAAAACGCAACGCCTTATCGATAAAGGTTGGACATTCTCATTCTGCAGCTCTAAAGCGCAAGACCTTAGTGATAAATGGTGAACATTCCCATTGTGTAGCGCTAATGCGAATGCCTTAGTGATAAAGGGTGAACATTCCCATTCTGTAGCGTTAAAGTGCAAGGCCTTAGTGATAAAGGGTGAACATTCCCATTCTGTAGCGCTAAAACGCAGGGCCTTAGAGGAGGTGAATGATGAAGATACCCGTTCTGCAGCTCTACAGCAAAATGCCTTTTAGATGAAGGATGACTGAAACCCGTTCTGCAGCTCTAAAGCGCAATGCCTCAGTAATGAAGGATAAAACATATCTGTTCTGCAGCTTTTAAACGCAAGGCCTTGGCAATGAAGGGGTAACAAATACCCGTCTGCAGCGGATGACTATACCTTTTATGCAGCTCTAAAGCGCAATAACGTAGAGATGAAGATTGAACATTTCATTCTGAAGCTCTTAAGCGCAAGGCTGTAAAAACTGAAGGCTAAAATGCCCATTCTCAGTTTTGACGCGCAATGCCCATGAGATAAATGATGAAATGTATCCGTTCTGCAGTTCTGAAGCGCAATACTATAGTGAGTTAATGAAGGATGAAATAAACATATTACGCAGCTCTAAAGCGCAATTCCATAGAGAAGAAGGATTTTCGCCCAAACGAATTGCTTGTCTTATTGAAGAACACACAACTAAATGATTTATTTTACAAATAACTGAAATTACTGCGAGAGAGAAATCAGAAACTCAAGAAATATCAACATTTATGAACATTTGTTAATAGTTTACATTAGCTGCAGATGTAATATATTATGCAGCACAAACTATACTTAAACAATAAAAATCAGCGGACATTAGGCTTCAATAGTCTGTGTTGATTATTCAAAAATGTGCTTCATCATTTAATATGCTTTTTGTAAAAATAAAAAATATATCTTTTGAGATTTAAGCAAGTCACTTACTCCGACTTCTTAGTCCATTGTCGTAATGTGATATTATTGAAATTCAGTAATTGTTTCATTATTCATATAATGACAAAACGTCAACATAAATCATGAACAATGTATCGCAAAACAAAACAATCAGTTCAACTACATGCTGTTTTGTTTTCAAAACAAAACTCTTGAATTCCGTGTGTTTAATGTTTCGTACAATATCTCATTTGTATCGTTGATCAAAGGAACTGCATATTGTGTGTGTGTTTTGTTGAAATCAATATATGAAAAAACAATGTCATGCACAATTGATTATTTTAGATAATGTGTCTATGTAATACGATATTTAAGGTTTGAAAGTAAATGTTAACAAAGGTTTAAAATTGTCCTTAATCAGATAACTAATTACCATTATGTCGGCAATGCCTAACTGTATGTTTCATTTACTGGCTGTCATATTTAGGGATAATGTGGACATTATTTTGAAAGAAATATGTTTTTTAAAACTCACTTATTTAGACATCTATATATATGTTGGTTTAGCGTGATGGCTTCATTTTAATTCTAATAACTCAGTTTTTTTTCAAATAAAAGAAGAAATGTATTTAAATGTTATACGCAAAAAATTGAATAAACTATTGTGAGAAATCCCAGGGCGTTGTTCTATATTTGATACATGTATGTGTTCACTAAATACAAAATTTGGAAATTCCCCAGTCAGTGTTTAAAATCGTAGAAAAGTCGTATGCACTTATTTTCAAGGTCAATAGTCACGAGTACTTGACACATGTGTGCCTATTTTAATAGTAAAACAACTTCTTATATAGGAGCATATGTTAGTGGTTACCCCTACTGAGCAGCTACCTTTATTAAACTGTAATCTTTTACATTTATCCCAAGTTAATTATACAGTAGAAATTAACCTGAAATATGACTTTTATACGAGTTAAAGCAGGCGGCCGTTGTGAAAGGTCCTACCGTGATACTATTTCAAGAATAATGAATATTCTTAATACGGTTAATGCCATCATTCATGGTCATTGAGCTCATAAGCAGGTCAGTGGTCGCCTATCTATACTTACTTCTTACACATATAATAATACAAATCAACATATCTACATTTGATTATTTGGAAAAACGTGGGCCAATCTGAAGAATATATGATCTGTGAGCATCAAATGTATCTTATGATTTTAAATTTCAATGTCACGTTCTTCTACATGTAAATAAAGTTATTCCTTAGCAATGGTCAATGACCTATTTATCGAAATAAGAACAGTGTCATACATTTTATCAAATATTATTCGTTTTATACGAAAACGAGAAAAATGGTCCTATAGAAATCACAGCACCCAAATACAATGACACCGTAGGTCCGCACTGTATCACAAATTAAGTTGGTATACAAGTCGAAATTTAAATGCGATCAAATTAAATATACAATGAAAAGGACAATACCCAACACAAAGAGTTGTAAATACAGAGATACGGACATGGAGCGGTCAGTAGGCAGTATGGGCTTCCGGTTATCTTAACTCGGTGTTATGGTATTATTCTGCCTTCAGCCCCAACGTTGAAGAAACAGTGTCAATAACAGTGCATGCCATCAAAGGACATCTCTAACAATAAAGTCCACATCCAAAGCGATTAGCAAACGATTAAGTTAAATGTTGTTGTAAGACAAATAATAAATACTGAACAAACTCGGTTTTATTGAGTCTGTTCATGAGAGGTAATGTCGAGTGCAACACCTCTCACTCGTCCTAGCTGATTTGGCTTAAGCGATATTCTGCTTTAAAGTCACACAGATTGAGCCAGATGATTCTAAAGAACTAGTAAGTAATAACACTTCTGATTCGTAGTCGACTTTTTACGGCCGCCACACAGCACTAAACAAACGCTAGTGTGAATGTCAATAAATACTAAAAGTGAATCCCTTGGAATCAGCAAACACGAACAAGAGATAAAAGTAGTAGACTCGGTTTTGTTGAGTCTGTACAACGTAACAAATGTTGTGAAATGTGCCACATATGTGTTACGTTCTTATTTATTTGCATGTTTCTTTCATATGTATACCATGTTATTTACATATGTGCCGAATATGTAAATGATACACCTGTGCCGCATATGAAATGTATACATATGTATTTCATATGAAACTATTGCGTTTATATGAAACTGTTGCGTTTATAAAAAAATGTTGGTAAAATACTGTAGAAAATGGTTTACCGCTATACAAATTTAATCAGGAAGTTCGTCAGAAAAGGATATAACCCTTTGGTTTAACAGCTCACTGCATGTTTAGTGATTGACCCCTCTACAGTCAGTCATTACGCTTCACTTTTCACTTGTGCGATGACTGGATAACTTCTTGGGACTCTATGATTGTACCTACTGAAACCCCAACTAAGGGAGGTGGGTGCATGAGCTTTCGTCCCTCGGGTTTTCTGGTCGTACCCTAGATTGGTTTTCTCTTTAGCTGCAACTACTATGGTTTTTCAGTACGATTCTGGATACATCCTGAGATGTTTATTATGTTGTATGTATATCTTTAGTTAGTTTCTCTGGATGGGGACTTTATTGTTAGAGATTTTCTTTTGATGGGATGTAGTTTTGTTTACACTGTCTTGTCTATTTGGGCGTTGAATACAGGATAATAGCGAGGATTGTGCGCATATAAAATCGATTCAAGCTAACCAGTAGGCCTTATTGCCTACTGACCGTTCCAAGTCGGTAACCCTGTCTTTACCACCCTTTCTGTTGTTTTTTGTCTCTTTCATTGTAGTTTCAAGTCCTTGTTTGCAGTACAGTGCGGACCTACGATGCCATTGCGTTCGGACGCTGTGGTTTCTATAGGACCCTATATATCATTTAACAACCTGTTTAAGTTTTAATATTATTCAGTAAACAATATTTTCATATGTATTACACATGTGTTACTTTCATATGTGAAATACATATGTATGACATATGTAAAACATAGAATTTCATGCCTAGATATTTTTCCTGTGTATATGGGAGGTAATTCTGATACTTAGCTTTAAAACAACGTTTTGAAAATCACATCCAAACCATTACATGTATATAACGATCAATGTTCATATGTTTAATCGCTGTCCCTAAAAAGGCGTGCTAAACTTTGTGTTCATTATATGTACGAATGTACAAAATATCTTAAAACTAACTGCGTGACATTACGTTTTCCGAATATTAACTTTCATACCCCATCCAACCCCTACTCCCAGAAGCGAAAACGGGGTTTGCTGGGGTATGAAATAAAACTTTAATTTCGGCTAAAATAGTTGGCAGATTGTAATTTTAAACAGGTTATTGCATTTTTTCAGTAAAACAGTTTTTAAACGTGTTTTATTGTCGAATATCCATTATAAAATCCTGATTATATAAACGTCCCATTGCTTAATGTAATTAAGGCGGGACCACGTAATGAAATACGTTACATATATGAGCTGCAAGTTTGCACAGCAAATATTTAGAAAAGTAACAGCTTAATGCGCTAAAAAGCTGACTGTTTGTTTTCCATAGTAGGTCAATAGTATGTTTACTTGCCTATTGTTTTATTGAATATCCTAATTTGTGTTGTTAAGTTTTTGCTCCTTTGTTAGGATTAAGTATAATCGTTGTAAGACCGTAAATAATTATTAATCATTCATCGACACCATTTATGACCGTAACTTAAATGTGTGGAGAAAAAAAACTACTGTCGGTATTTCTTTATTTGTAATAATGGTCTGTAAAACATTACATTGCAACGACACGCCTACAAAGATATAGGGTAGCATTAAATACATTGTATCAATCCTTTACAAACATCCCACCTACAAATGCTAATCGCTATACGAAGTCGTGACCAGTTAAATAGCGATTGGATGATAAAGTACAGTAAACGTAGGATATCATTTACTTTATCGGTATTAGGCATTAAAGCGTCTAATTAGTCTTTTTACAGGGTTCAACTAGTACACAACACCAGTTTTTCACAGCAAGGGACATAACTAAACCTACTCAAGTACATGAAATGCCAGAATGAGTTATCTTAATTTAATATAGTAAATAGACTAGCTACAAACCTTTTCCTCCGTTAAGGACAATTTCTACAGTTGTTTATACATGTACGCATATTTTATGCGCATACATGTCTAAGAGCAACTATGTACACAAATAACATACTTTTTCAAAAGTGTAGGTATTTTTCACCAGTTTTCATAATTATGAACGCATATAACTGTTTTAATAGTAAAGACATATATTCATACACTGACATAAATTGTAGTTAATTATTTGTTAAAGACCATGAAGAGATTTATTGTGTTCAGCTGCTATAGCGTTTACGGTCAGCGTCTGTCTTAAACGTAATAATTTTTAACTTAAAACATTACATGTTACTGCCGTGATGGTTGATTACTGTTTAAAAACATGTAAAATCCATTTTTAAAAAAAAGGGATGTATGTAGATACTAACAGTTAAACAGAAAATCTATGTTGTGCATTTTTCTCTCCAAAACCCATACATTTTTAGAATGTTAGGGTTATAATTCCATATTTCTCTAAAACAAGTACCACGACATATTTTTTTTTTTCATATTTCTTTTTGAAGTACACAAAATGTGTTAACATTAACAATACGGAACTTTTGGAAAAATAGATTGATAGGAAATACTTTTTTTACTCGAAATGTCTCCTTTTTCCACAAAGATAGTCTAAGAGTAAAATATTACTGTTAATGATAGTTATTTCTCAGGCTCTGCAAGGCAGTATAAGTAATATTCCATTCTATTTCCGCATGTTTCATGTATTTTTCTTAATATATACATAGAATAGAATTATACAAATTGATCTTGCATAAAAAAAATCGATTTGTTTTGTGAATAAATTTCTCGGTTTTTGCATAAATTAGCTTATACAGAAATTATAGGCAATTATATGCAATTTGTTGAAAATGGAAAATGTGTCTTATACATAACTTAGGATATCTCGAAAAACAAGTCACCAGTAGGATATATCTGTCCTTAAAAGAACTTTTAAACATATATATATAACTTATTGTAGAGTGTTTTACATGTAACTAATATCTGTCGTATATTACTCTTTTTCTGAATTTCAACATATGTGGTTACATGCTAAGAATGTTTTTTGTTTTGTTTTTTGTGTTTTTTTAAACAAGTTCAGTAAAACGTAATATTCAAAGAAACAGATACAACTTGTCCTTCTATCACTTAGTCCTTCTCAAATATTATAAATCATTTATAATTATTAACAACAACATATAGTCTTTAAATTTAAGAGTAAAATGTAGGAGTGAGGTTTGGTACACCCTTACACCTGGTTTAAACACCCAGCGGCACTTGTTTTCTACTGACCGTTCCAAGACGGTAGCCCTATTGTCAACACTTTTATGTTTGTGATGGCATAGCTTGCCTTTTAGTCATCAAAAGACCTAACGTTGTTATTATTGTTAGTTTCTGTGCGTATTTTGGTTGACTGTGGTCATTGAATGATGTATTGCTGTTTGACTTTATTTTTCTAAATAGCCATGTGACCTTTAAGATGAATGATTTTATTTGGCATACATGTAGCGCAATATCTTACAAGTTTGTTAGCCAATTTATTTGAATTGTTTCTATATGCTTCTTAGCTATACTCTTGTCATATCTCAGTTTTTTTGTTTACTTTATTTACATGAATATGAATACTTAGTAATGAATAAAAAAAGTATATGTTTTAATGTTCATACTTGGAAGTAAAACTCTACTTCTATTCATTCCGATCGTCGGAGATCGCTGAGCCAGATAACGATGCTATCATTGTTTCATCACCCTTAGGATATGTTGCTTGCTTTTTCAGTTACTTGTGATACGCAGGCTTCTCGCTTAGGGCAAAGCGTTTTATTAGAAACTGGTATGAAAATACCCCCGTTGTGAGTTCCATGCATACCATCATCGGGATGTCTCAAATTTACGTACTATTGATATTTAAAATATTGAGTTCTGCCAATCTGGGGTTAGAGGGCTTGAACGTAAGCAAGAATGATTCTCTACAGTTCACTACAGTTCATGAAAAGTCTCACTGAAACCGAGTCTGCTGTATGTTTTATATTTATTGTGTTCGGCGATTTCCAAATCTCTACTTTCAAATTATGTTCCCATTCAAATATCCTCGTCCACGAATAGCTTTTTTTAAAAAAAAAAGCAACTTGCTTTTATCAAATTTAGACTACACAAGGTTATCTCGATTTCTTATTTAGTAGGATATAAGTGTGTGCTAGCCTGTGCGCAAGTTATTGTATAAGGCCTATTATTAAAAAGCTACTTAGTGTCAACAAGTTTTGATGGTGTAGTGATTATCTTAATTCATGATAAAATAAGTGCGCAAGGTCCTTAGTTCATATGACACTTAGTGCAACTTTTTGTTATAAAATATCTTCGGAAGCTGTATATCTATCGATGTTACCTGCACGGAAGTGATAATTACGCATCGATCTTTTGCGTATATACCGACATTTTGGATATTCGTCGAACTGAAACTCCTTAGTACCATTTAAAATATAGGTTTTGTAGCTTTAAGGCGAGAAACTCAATCGGGTATTGCTCTTGACGTAGTATGCTGTGCTTACCAAATCAATACATATCTAACTACACAGCAGAATTTATAAATAAGTGATACATTTTCCACAGATATGTACGAAATAAAATGAAAAACAGCCGATGTTAGAGACATACTTGTTGTATTGGCCCAGCTCATTCAGATGCCCAGGGTGTAGATAAAGGGAAATAACTTACTTTCATAATCGTTATTTTTTCATACTGGGTAGTTTGTCTCTCTTATTTTAAGATAAGGGAGTAGAAAAAGGGAAATAACTTACTTTCATAATCGTTATTTTTTCATACTGGGTTGTTTGTCTCTCTTATTTATCTTGTATAGTTTGGATTAACCTTCCTTAAAAACGACGTGTAAAGGTAAATAACAGAAAATAACAACTGGGGTTGCTCAGTCAATTTAAAAGTGCATTGAAACGTAAGTGCTTATATAGTAAGGATTTGTAAGTTCGTAATGAATTAACAGTTATATTAATCGTTACTATTGCGCTGTTGTGACTGGTATAACTTTCTCGCAAAGGCAAAGTACTGATTGGGAAGTGGAGACACTTGTACTGAGTGGGAAGCTTGATGGGTTGGTAATGTTGCTATTTTGGAGGTATGTGATAAATAGAATCACACATTCGTGCCTATGTAATATTTACTCCTAGTAAACTCGTTGGAAACAATGTATATGATGCTCAGCACGGCCTCAGATCATATGATTTTATCGAACTCGTTTATTCAATTCAATATTAAACGGGCACTCATTCAAGATCCTCTATCTATTACCTCTCGCTAAAATGTACGAAAACGGGTACATTGCGAAGACTTTTTCTTAAATGTAAGTGTTGTGTTGTAATGCAATTATTTTTACTTTCACTTGCCACCGTCTCCTCTGAGGCTGTGGAGGGGTTTAAATCCAAAATGTAATATATATATTAAGACAGAGGTTAAAATTTAAAAACCTCTGGCCTACTCGGTGTAAATAGTTTTATATGGTGGCCTAGTCAGTTGTCAAATATCTCCCTTTATTTGTGTTTGATATTTGGATTGTAAATAAATATTTTAAAATGCCACCATCAATCATGCCAGTATGATCCTATAGGATCGTGAGCATTATATATAGGAAGAAAGAAAGAAAGAAAGAAAGAGAAAGAAAGAAAGAAAGAAAGAAAGAAGGAAAGAAAGAAAGAAAGAAAGAAAAGAAAGAAAGAAAGAAAGAAAGAAAAAAGGAAAGAAAGAAAGAAAGAAAGAAAGAAAGAAAGAAAGAGTGTTTAACACCAATATAGATGGCACATTTTGATGTCAGTGTCGCTGTTAGAAAAATCATAAAACCAAAAATCACAAAAACAAAGAAAAATGTAGGTATAAAAGTCCAACAGGAAATATAGCATTCACAGAATTGAATTGAATTGTATTTTATAGTCGCACCAACATCTAAGGTCATATGGCGACTCTCCGGCTTCCACTGGTGGAGGAAGACCCCAGGAGCCCCTCCCGGCGATTTTCGTGCACGGGCAGTCACCTTGGTAGAATTACCGACGTTCCGCAAGCCAGTGGATAGCAGCATTCACAAAACACAGTCAACCAAAACATGCATTCAACAAAAATCCCAGCGGCCTGTCTTGCCACTGACAGTTCCAACGCAATTTTTCTCTAATCCTATTGTCATCCCAATAAAACAGGACGATGTAAACAATGAAATCCCCGCCAGGCTATATTCTCTTACAGCATTAATAGGCAATACTAGTATAACACAAAGATGATCTTTTAATGCCTAGAAAGTCACAACGTAAGTACTCAGTGAGTTGACAGAAGCCAGAGCAACAAGAAAATAAACCATTACGGGTAAGACAAGACACGATTTGAGACACACATCAAACATAACCGTTCTTTCAGGATTTAGGTAGACTCCACAATCTGTCAGTCATTGCACACAACCAAAGAGGAAAGCATAATGGCGAACTGTAAACTAGTTATTAGAAACTTGTTAACAAGTTTAATAAAGATTGAATGAAAGTGATTATGACCAAGAATCCGACGCAGTTTGCAGACGTCACCATAGAAGTCAGGTTGTGATAGTCATACATGTTATTTCTACATACCAGTTTGTTCTTTCCTCAAAGAGAAATCATTCAAAAATATTACTGACAGAGTTATGGGCCTTCACCGGATCATGTTGAAGATGTGCACGAAGTTTCATTGTTACACACGTTATACTTCAAAAGTTATTGACAAGGTAAAGTTCCATCACATCAGGCAACTTAATGCAAGGATAGATCTAATTCTAACAAAGGATATAACACATGAAAGGGCAATCCCTTTATGTTTGTGATGTCATATACTCTGCCTTTTATTCATCCTTGTAATTGTTGCTTGTTTCTATATGTGTGTTTGGTTGATTGTGGTCCTTAAATGCTACCTTTCCTGTTCGACTGTTATATATAGATACTTTATAAATACAATGCTAAAAAATACACAGGAAAGGATAATTGTAAAGTTGTTTTTTTTAACCTACTTCTGGAACGATTACGAAGCAAAAGAAGTCAACCTGTCAAAATAAAACCTAAAACATCCCACATTTGTATTGGTGATTAAGAGATCAGTATGAATACTACAGCTGACGAGGTTCACACCAAATGAAATTAGGATTAGCATTTAATTTTCACAAAGTGGGTCAAGTGTGATGGCATTGCATATGTGGGTGTTCAAACCCCCACCACCCCCCCCCCCCCCACCCCACACCCACCCCACACGAGTACTGAATAGTCTCTAATTTAGAGCTGAGTACTGAATACTCTTCATTTTAGACCCAAGTACTGAATACTTTTCAACATGAATTTCTTAATAAAAATTAACCAATTTGCTATTTATTCGTCTAATTTTATGAAGATGTGATATAAAAGGACATTTAAAACTGTATTAAAGGTTGTATCTCACCGTTTTGCTGCTTTGGGATCAATAATGAAATCTAAATGCGATGTCCTACGATTTTTGTGGATTTCAACAGGTTTGTTTTACATAGAAAACATAGATTGAAGGCATGTACCTATTTTATATACGTACTGAATACTAAATAATGTAATTTGCGGGTACTGGTACCCGGGCTATGGTTACTGAATACTATCTAAATTGTCCCTGAATACTGCGTACAAAAAGGTGGGTTGGGGTAGGGAACAGCCCTTCATATCAAGTGCATTTTCTGTGCCATACTGTATTTGGCACAGACGTGACTGTGATCAAGTTTATTCCCACTGTCTGGAAGACTTCACAGAAGAATACAATTATCATTTTGTGTGTTTTGGAACAATTGAGTTTCACTTCAATTGTTATTGAAACTCAATTGTTATTGTGAACGAAAGTAGCGTGCACTTTAATCGTATTTGCACCATTGCATTTCCCTCAACTGTATATAAAGGACTGATTTATATTAATAGACTTTTTCACTCAAATCTAGCAACAGATATATCGTTATCTAATTGAAAAATATAACAAAAAGTGATTTGAGCAATTTTGTTGAATGACTTCACTTTCTGTTTTGTACATGCCGTGGACAGATTCAGCAAATTCCTAATTTTGCTTTCCTATCAACGTCAACTATACTAACACATGTCAAATAAATACTAAGACATGTTCACAATACATCATTCGGATAAATTAAATTAAATGATAACGTATTCAAGTGTGTATTTTGTAAAAAAAAAAGTTCTTCTACTATCCGACTGCAGGTATAAAACCACCAACAATTACTTTCCATATTGAAACCAATGCTAAAATAGCACAGCTTAATGATTTGCTCCATATAGGAAATAATAGCTCTCCGCTTGAAACATCACCAGAAAATATGGGGTCGTAAGACATGTAAGAACGTTTTTGTTTGTTAACTAAATTTGTCAAAGGTACCGCTGTTTTTACAAAGTGTATACATCAATTCGAAGTTTAAAAAATCATCAACGGTGTGTATATACAGCTTTTTCTCGAAGAATCTAATATTTTTTAAATTGTTGTAATTCACACAAATCAATCAATACTAAGCACCATGTTTTTCAGGTTCTATAAGTGTATTCACCATATATTTTGAATGAAATTGGGTGTACAATGCTTAAAATAATCTAGTAATAGTAATATAGGATAGCACATAGCACTATCCAAAATAAATCACATTGTAAATAATAAAGTGTCGTTTTCGGCTCATTCATTATGAGAAAGAGTTTTAGAATAGTGAATATTATTGTCATTATTATTTGTCGATTTTAATTTGGACCTCTAGGCTCCAACAGACGGTCTTATGTACATTCACTTCTTATAGATGCTACAAAATAGAATAATCAAGTGTTATTTCCCTTCACTTATACTTCCCTTTTCCAACAAAAAATAGTGATTATAGTACATTATACTACATATATTCAAGTGGTGGTTGTACACCTACACCACGCTGCACAAATCCTCTGTGAAATTAAACCCGCCCCGGAAGTTGAGTCATAAAATACACGTCTACATTACAAGCTACTCGCGTGTTTACCAACATACATTTCTACTGTATGCACACATGTCTACTGTATGCACAATAACGGATTCCTAGTGAAAGGTAAGTAATAATATTTCTTCAATTCGTTCTTATTGATGAAATACCAGAGATTGCATGCTTAGTGTCACGAAACTAGAACAATTTATGATATTTAGATAAATGAGTAAATATATACAATTCAAGCAGGCCGTATACATGAAAAGCTATATACATACTTTTCTGTAAGGATATGTACATATATGTATACAAACTTTGTTTTATTGGGTTTATATTTTTAAAAGCCTTTGCAATATAATTACTTTTTCTTGCGGTGTTATCAAACAGATAATGAAATGGTTATTTCCATCGAAAACGAAAGTAGACATGGTAGACTACGGTGTCCTGTTAGAGCCATGTTACCATCGCATCTTACCATCGATCATCGCATCTTACCATAGGTCAATGGTCGATGGTAAGATGCGATGGTCGATTGTAAGATGCGATGGTAAGATGCGATGGTCGATGGTAAGATGCGATGGTAAGATTCGATGGTAAGATGCGATGGCAAGATGCGATGGTCGATGGTAAGATGCGATGGTCAATGGTAAAGATGCGATAAACCAACGACCATCGCATCTAACCATCGACCATCGTATATTACTATCGACCATCGCATCTTACCATCGACCATCGAATCTTACCATCGACCTTCGACCTAGACATTTTTCTACGGTAATCGTGAGATCTTGATCAGCATGAGAATTAATAAGTCGATGGTCGATGGTAAGATGCGATGGTCGATGGTAAGATGCGATGGTCGATAGTAAGATGCGATGGTAAGATGCGATGGTCGATGTTAAGATGCGATAGTCGATGGTTCATCGCATCTTACCATCGACCATCGCATCTTACCATCGACCATCGCATCTTACCATCGCATCTTACCATCGACCATTGCATCTTACCATCGACCATCGCAGCTTACCATAGCATCTCACCATCGACCATCGCATCTTACCATCGACGGTAAGATGCGATGGTAAAATGGCCCTTACAGGACACCGTAGTAGACAGAGTATTTTACTTCTGAGTGAAGTCAAGTGAAGTATTTGTTTTATTAAATTAATAATCTTTTTAACCAACATAGAAAACGAATGTATATATATACAATGTAACAGATAATAATAGCAACAGAAAACAATACAGATTAAGCTATGTTGCCACATAAGCACATTTAACATATTTAGCACAAATACTAAATACATAGTTTGTAATAGCAGGAGTTGTCACATAAAACATTTTATACAAATATGGATATTTATCCTGAGTTAAGAATTAATGAAACCTTAAATTTAACAATTGTTATAACTACCTAATCCTACCTGTAAGCACATACATGCCTCTACCTCAGATAATGCAGTCCCCTCTCCAATCACACCACCCCCGCTCCGCATTCCTCCACCCTCCCCAACCTACATGTCATAGATTATTAAGTGTAGTGTAAAGACATCAGACGCATTCTATAATAAAATAACCATTTAGCATGAACATTAGACTGGCACAGTCCTTTTTAACTATACTGAGGGAAAAAAGTTTAGCATGTTTTTTAGATGAAATGATACTTACTGTATACAAGATAACTGACATTTTGGGACTTTATGGGACCCCTACGTTCCTTTATTTGTTACGTCATTAAGATGTTCGACTGTTATTGATGTGTGTTTAATAAAATATCGTGTCTATGGCAGTAGCTTCTTGTAGTATTTCCAGGGTGCAAAAACTTGCTAAACTGTTTTCCCTCAGTATTTTATTATAGAATTTCCTTAGCACTGAACATGCTGAAAGAGGCCAATATCTCCACTTGTATATATAAATTCAGACATGAAGAGAAACAGAGCTTGGAATAAAATAAAAATACAAATATGCAGAGTATTATCTAATTTTATTATTTATAGTCTAATTTATACACTGATACCAGTCTACAGGAACATAAGCACCTAGGACAGTAGGTAACACACAAACATAATGCATATATTAAACAATAATGTGGCAAAAGTACAAATTAAAACTAGATCAACAGTAAGGCTGTGGTTGTGGCAGCCCATTACGTTTTTGTTTGATTACAAGCATGCTCTTTACAGTCTTGACTCATTCCACAAGGATATTTCGTAATACTTCTATATGCATCTGGTAGCGAGATAGACAACACTGGGGCGACATACCGGAAGTTATTATTACTCTTGACGTAAGGCACCAGTAAAATATGTGTATAGCGAAAAGGTAAATGAGCTATCATCTTTAATTAATAAGCAGTTTTGCATATATGTAATGTATATGTAATGAAGGTAGCTTCGCCTAAGTATCCAAAAGTAGTTTGTATGAACTTAAAGATGATTGGCCACCCCTTTTCTAATATTATCAATTAGCAAATTTAACTCTTAAACATCATAAAAATTGTGAACATTTCTTGATAGTCCTGGAGAGCAAAATATATCTAAAACCGCTAAGTTGTATGTAAAAAATAAGTATTATGTGAATTACGTAGATACTACTTTTACCACTGCGTGACTGCACGGGGAAATGCACGGGGAAATTAGGTAAATCTGAATTGTATAGCTGCACAACTATTGCCAGATAATTGATAAATACATTTACCTGTGGATTAATTTACCTGTTCAAAGTTTTCTACGTCATAAAACAGAATATTATTCTCGCTTTTCTCAGATATTGCAATATGTGAATTGTAAATATCTATTGTTGTGTATTGATTTCGATTTAAATAAACATAAACATGTTCATGAAACAAAACATGGCCGGAGAACTTTAAGTAGTTATCATATATAAACCCTAGAGCTCTTTCTTGGATTTTCTAACTTTCACGGTACTGTGTTTCCCTTAGTACAGACGTAACATAATAGTGGACAGAAGTTAAAACGACAGAATAAATGCAAGACACATTTTAAGACGACTTAGTATGTATGCGTAAGATTTTCCAATCCTTTCGCACATATTCAACTGTTGACATGCTTTTGTCAAATGTTTTGAATATACGTTAAAAGATAAATTATATTTACATCTAGTAACTTTACTACTTCATCACAAGTAATATAACTATTATCAATGTTAAAATAGGATTTGTATCTCAAGTATTTATTACCTACAGCTATAGCCTGGAATTTAGCAGGATTTGTTTCGATACTTTTAAAAAATACCCGTCAACCCAGGATTTCATAAATGATTAGGTACGTGAATTTCTTTTTTGACAAGGACAGTAATTAAAGAAAAGTCTACTGAACATATAAAAATAATGTTAAAAATATGTTATAAAAAGTTTTGGGTAGGGCCCTTTTTCGTAAGCAGGTAGGGAAACAGCAAACCAACAACTTTTATGGTCGGCCCTATGTCATCAAAATATTTATTTAGTTGTACCGCATGCACTTTTTCAAATATTTTGATAGGATTTAGTATGTAGGTACTGACCTAAAATAAAATTTGATAATATAGTCTATGTTTTAAAGACAGAGTAACCTGAGCTTAAGTATATACGAAAAAGGGCTTGTAGAGACGCTAGATTTAATAAAATCAGTTATAAAAGAAACAAGAGTTCGTTTACTAAGTCTCAATAATTTAACTGATATCTTATCAACCCCGATGTCCTTTTAAATGCATGACTTATTTTTAAAACTTTTATCTAATCAGTTGACTTAAATTTAAAACCGGTTTTTATTATCATATTGACACTCGAATGGTCAAAGGACAAGTCCTTCCTACTATCATTTTCAACATTAACAAACAATCGTTAAAATGTCTGCAACATCAGTATTAATAGAGATGATTTTCTTCTTGTTGGACTATTTTTTGGTTGTGAAATAATCGACTTTGTGGCTTTTAACAGTGTGTTACTATACTGAAAGGAAAATAAAACGCATAATCAAATAAATGCCCATACTACACTATTATACACACCTAATTCCAATAATATTCCAGATATATCTCAACCTGTGATGTACAAAAAGGGGCTACAACTTATTACAGAAAATAAAACTCTGTCATGTACTAGACCTTTTAATCAAAGCATACTCTCATAAATGTTGAAGTTTCGCTTAAAATACAGTATTGTGTGTAATGTTAAGAGATTGCAACGTATAAAGCCTAAGTTTTCTCACCTGCCTGAGCCAAATGTGCATTATGTCGATAATGAAACTTTAAAGGAGTGACCATTGCTGTTTAGACCTTCTTTCCGAAAGTACAGGCTTAATGCCGCCGAGTACCATTCGATACAATATATAGCGACAATTCCCATTATGCGTTTCTTCTTCTTTTCAGTATATGTAAAATCACATTCATGAGAGCGTAATAGTAAGAATGTTCAACCCCTGAGGATAGGATTATCCTCTCATGAATGTAATATTTAATTTATTGTACGGAAATCCCCTCGGGCCAAAATAAGCGTCATTTCTGTACATATTTATCTTCGCCGGATTGATTTTTCTTCAAAAAGTTGCCTTGAAAGTTATATCGTTGGATTGGAAATAACTAAGAATGATGGTAAATTATTAAAATCGTTAAAGTACTTTTGAAGTTATGTTGAGTTAAACATAGTAATTTTACCATGCTGAGCCGATGACGTCACCGAAACTGTACGCACACAAACAAACATACATCAAAGCTGCGCGTGCCATAATTTGTTCACTGTCACCCAGCGATTTACTGTCACCCTGTAATATCACCTTCGAGTCGGATAGTAAAAAATTACACTGTTGTCTATAGGATTGGGCGTTTTATGTGAGGTATAATATATAAATATCCAGTTCATGAGAGGGTGATAGTAAGAATTCTCACCCAGAAGATACAATTATCGCCCGAGGCGAAGCCGAGTGTGATAATCAATTTCCTAAAGGTGAACATTCTTACTATCACCCTCTCATGAACGTGATGTTTATTTTATTATATCGACATCCCTTCGGACCAAAATAAAGCTCATTTTCAGTACAGATATCACTTTGCCGGATATTTTTTTGAAAATTATATCATTGGATTGGAAATAACTTAACTAAGAAAATGAGAAACAATTTATTGAAATTGAGTTATGATAAGGTTAAAATAGCCATATCACCATACTGAGCTTATGGCTATCACTATAGGATGTCGCCGGAACAATACGCGCACCAACCCGACACCAGGTGGAGCGCTGTGGTCTAGTGGTAGAGCGTTGGTCCCATGATCGAAAAGTCGTGGGTTCCATCCCCGCCATTGCCATATGCGTTGTATCCCTGAGCAAGACAATTTATCTGCATTTGCTTAGTACTGGTTCTACACAGGAAGACATCGAGAGTGATTCAAATAAGTTCATACAGCTTTCGTTACAATCGATGTAAAATAAATAAGTTTAAACTAACCCGCGCCAAAGCTGCGCATGCGATAATTTGTTTACTATCACCCTGCGATTTACTATCACTCTGCAATATCACCCTCAGGTCAGGTAATAATAAAGTACACAATGTTGCCTGGGGCATGGGCGTTGTATGTGTGGTATAATAAGTACATGCAATTAGTGTATGGTTATATTTCTACGATAAAACCTTATTAACATTTAAAATGACATAATTTAAAAATTGAAGAAAAGTAGCAGTTATCCATGTAGGCTACTGCGATCTTAAATTAAAACACTGTATGTTTAATATTAAAAGATAATATTAGGCAGATGTAATATTTAAAGAATTTAACACTTCAGAGATAACAACGTTTCGCTGGTGAGAGATCATTTCCGGATAGTTTCGTCTATACATCACTTTTTAAAATGTAGGTTATAATTTATCTCTGTGTGTTCATGTTTGCATGTAATATAAGCAGAACGTTAATGTTTACATGTATTGAACTGCGACGGTGGCTTGGTATTATGTAGTGGTAGAGCATTTAGGAGGTCGTGGGGTTAATACACAGCCGGGTTACATCAAAGACTTTAAAACAAATGTTACTAGTAGCTCCCTACGTTCAGTATATAAAGAGTAGTTATAGAACTACATACATACATACGCACGCATGCACCCACATATTAAGACACATGACAGTGCAAGTCATTCATGCTTTAGTGCCAATTATTAAGTTTGATTAAAAATAATAATCTTGCCATGTATTGGACTGGTCTATCTGGATCACCAGTAAGGGGTTCACAAGTTACAACTTATCTCCGAGCATACGGAAATATGCAGCCTTTCATATGTAACGACCTGGACAATACATGCAAAATGTCGCACGCATGCACGCACGTGTGCGCGCGCACACACACACATACACACGCATATACGGACGCATGCACACACACACACATACACGTAACACTCTTATCAGGTAAAAATACATTGGCGACTACTCCATTGTGTTTCATAGTCATCTGTCCATGTTTAAAAATCTGCAGTAAACACAAATCGGATATGGATACGGGAAACTTACTACTTCATCATGTCAATCATGTATACCATTAAAATCAACTGTCAATAGCATGATGAGATCAAGTACATATCCGGAATGCAGTTACAGCCCTAGAAAAACAGGAAACTGCACTATGAAAGGTTGTAAGACAATTTTTATTAGCCCTTTTCCATATACTTTCGAGGGCTGGCGTGGCGCAATCGGTAGCGCGGCGGATTTGTAACCGGAGGCCCCCGATTCAATCCTCCGTGGTGTCACTGAGTTTCGTCGGTGTGTTCTTTGGCAAGACACTTTCCCTCAGCCTCGCCCGTCGGCCGGGCGGTCCCGTCTATCCTCCGAGCACGTTAAAGAACCATTCTTGTTTGAGTTTTATATCTACTGTTAATTGTCTAAATAGCTTAGTAACTTTTAAGATAAATGATTTTATTTGACATACATGTAGTGCAATATCTTACAAGTTTGCTAGCCAATTTATTTGACTTTTTTCTACATGCTTCTTAGCTATACTCTTGTCATATCTCTGTCTCTGTTTACATTATTTACATGAATATGAATAGTTAGTAATGACTCGAAAAATATATGTGTTAATGTTCATACTGGGAAGAAAATATTAGTTATTGGGTTTGTTACTGACCCACTACAGAAATATGTGGGGTCAGTAAGATTTATAGGGGGCGAGGCAATAGCCGAGTCCCCCTATATATCTGACTGACCCCACACATTTCTGTAGGGGGTCAGTAACAAATTCAATAACTGATTTATTGCATCGAGCACCTTTTTTAAAGCAAACACCGATATTTAACCATTTTAATGGAGCGTCAACGTCATTAAGACGTTCGCGCAATTTGACGTCATGACGCTGACGTCGCGACCGGTACAGTTTAAAAATATTATTAATTTACTTATCATGTTTGTAACTAACGACTTAAAGAACTATTTGCAAATGATTTAAACTTTGAATCGGAATTGTCGTCCATATTGTTTTAGTGACCCTCTATTAAATCTACTGACCCTCTGTAGAATAATAGAGGGTCACCATGTGACCGCTCTAATCCAATGAAATTCTTAGGATTTTGTGCGAGGTGCAATAACTCTCCTTATTATTCATTCCGATTGCTCTGGAGATAACGATGGTACATTCTCAAACACTTCGCTTTCTTACTTTAATTTCAAATAGGTGGTTCGACTACTACAGCTTTTAAATACTCAGAGCATTGTTTCATCACCCTTAGGATATGTTGTTTGCTTTTAGAGTTAGTCGTTTGACTGTTACTCGTGATACGCAGGATTCTCGCTTAGGGGAAAGCATTTCATTACAAACTGGTATGAAAATACCCCTTTGTAAGTTCATTTGTTCGCCGTCATATTCATACCATTTTCGGGATGTCTCATATTTACGTACTATTGATATTTAAAATATTGAGTTCTTCCAACTTAGAGTGCGTGTACGTAAGCAAGAATGTTTCACTACAGTTCACTACAGTTCATGAAAAGTCTCATTCAAACCGAGACTGCTCTATGTTTTATATTTAGTGTGTTCGTCGATTTCCAATTTTTTTTTGAAAAGAAAGCAACCTGTTTTATCAAATTTAAACTACAATTCCTTCTCAGAACAAGGTTGTCGCGATTTCTTATTTAGTAGGATATAAGTGTGTGCTCGCCTGTGCGCTAGTCGTTGTACATGTTTAATGCCTATTGCTAAATTGCTACTTAATATCAGCAAGTTTCGATGGTGTAGTGCTTATCTTAATCAATGAGACAATACGTGCGCAAGGTCCTTAGTTCACATGACACTCAGAGCAAAACATGTTTATGAAATATCTTCGGAAGCTGTAATTCTATCGATATTACCTGCACGGAGTTGATAATTACGCATCGACTTCTTGCGTATATACTACATTTTGGATGTTCGTCGAACTGAAAATACGTCACACTTAACTCCTTAATACCATTTAAATATAGGTTCGGTATCTTTAAGACGAGAAACTTAATTTTCCCCTTAACGTAGTATGCTGTGCTTACCAAGTCAATACAGGTCTAACTACACTGCAGAATTTATAAATAAGTGATACATGTTTCACAGATATGTATGAAATAAAATGAAAAATAGTGAGCATACTAAAGTTTGAGACATACTTGTTGTATTGGCCCAGCTCATTCAGGTGCCCATGGTTAGATAAAGGGAAATAACTTACTTTAGTAATCGTCATTTTCTCATACTGGGTTGTTTGTCTCTCTTATTTATCTTGTAAAGTTTGGATTAACCTTCCTTAAAAGCGACGTGTAAAGGTAAATAATAAACAGTAAAAACAACTAGGGTTGCTCAGTCAGTTTGAAAGTTCATTGAAACGGAAGTACTTACATAGTGAAGATTTGAAAGTTCGTAATGAATTAACAGTTATAGTAATTATTACTATTTCGCTGTTGTGACTGGCATAACTTTCTTGCAGGCAAATTCAAACTTACATCTAAATTTAAACAGACATGTTCTTAATAAGATAAAGAAAACAATTGTACATGTTTGATATTGTTTTTATTGAAAAGTCTGATATGTTGGTATCATGTAATTAGAGGTGTTCGTGTAACAATTGTACATGTTTGATATAAAATGTCTGATATGTTAGTGTCATGTAATAAGAGGTGTTCGTGTAACAATTGTACATGTTTGATATTGCTTTTATTGAAATGTCTGATATGTTCGTATCATGTAATTAGAGTTGTTCGTGTAACAATTGTATATGTTTGATATTGCTTTTATTGAAATGTCTGATATGTTAGTATCATGTAATTAGAGGTGTTCGTGTAACAATTGTATATGTTTGATATTGCTTTTATTGAAATGTCTGATATGTTAGTATCATGTAATTAGAGGTGTTCGTGTAACAATTGTATATGTTTGATATTGCTTTTATTGTAATATCTGATGTTAGTATATGTAATTAGAGGTGTTCATACGACTTGGAAAGTTTGTGTCAAGTAAAGGTTAAAACAAAGTCATCTTAAAAAAGGAGCATACACTTATCCATATGTATGATGATTCATCAACATTCGGCCGCTGATATCCTAATCAGAGTATTGACATTCTGTTTGATGTATATTCATTCGTTTTGCATACATACTATAGGAAAAACGAAACGCAACTGGGGAATTCCCTTTATATAATGTATACACTGAACACGTAATTCCACGTAATATTCAAAAGAAATCACAATATGTTTTGTAATAAAAGGGTTGCAGCTAGTTAAAAAAATGACACAACTGTGCTATTGTGGACGTTTTAATCCAAGTACACTTTGTAACCGGAGGCCCCGGGTTCAATCCTCCGTAGTGCCACTGAGTTTCGTCGGTGTGTTCTTGGGCAAGACACTGTTCCTTAGCCTCGTCCGTCGGATGGGGAAGTAAACCGGGCGGTCCCGTGTATCGGTCTATCCTCCGAGCACGTTAAATAACCATAAGATATATTCGATAATAAGAGTAGGGCACGGTTCCCGGATTCCTATGTATCCTTCCCCTCTCTCTGGGGCGGCTCTAAATAACCTATACTGTGTTGATGAGCCGTTAAAAAACATTCAAATCAATTCAATTCATATAATTGCATAACTACTTCCGAATGCACCAGGCGAGGTCATCCGGGAGATGTTTGTGTCGTACTTTTAATTAAACTGGCCGATTCAATCGAAAAAGAAATTGGACAAATTCGAAAACCACCAATTTCAGATATTAAACAACATAGTTATGACCCTTGATTCAATGAAAAATGTTAAAATAATGTCTTGTTAACGCCCTTGCACATCCGTTTTGCATTCGATCTTTACCAAATTGTGTCAAGGTCTTTATATCAATAAACCACCAATATCGGTTATTAAATAACAGAGTTATGGCCCTTGTTTCAATGGAAAATTCCATATTCGGCCGTGTTAAAGCCCTGGCTTATTTAATTTGCATTTTGATCTTTACTAAACTGTATAACTGTCTTTATTATGGTCAGAACTTGGATACATTCGAAACAAATCAATATTGATTTTAAACAATGAAATATGTCATATTCTGCTTTGTTAACACTCTAGCACCTTTAGCTTACAGTTGGTCTGTACCAAAAGTTGTCTGTGTCTCAATACCAATGAAAGCTCCGACAAGTTTGAGAATAAATAATATTGGTTATTACCACTAATATTGGTTAATGAACAACACAGTTATGTTTTTAATTAAAAATGCGATATATAGTCTGCCTTGGAAATACTAACACATTCATTTTGCATTGGATCTTTACTAAACTGTGTCAGGGTCTTCATATCAATACTATCTTGGACAGCTTCGAAACCCACCAATAATGGATTAACCGTTCCCAAGGCGGTAGCCCTATTGTCAACACTTTATGTTTGTGATGTCATATCTTGCCTTTCATTCATCTTAGTGTAAGTGTAATATAGTAAAATCGCGTTAGGTTCAACGCTCACCTTAGATCTGCGCCTGTCGCCAATATACTACGATAATACAATAACACGTGGTGCATACATCATTTAATTGTATACGATTGCTCTGAGATAACCGCTTAAACAGTAGTCTGATATCGGCATCCGCGTTAACTGTAAATCTCTAATAGAAGCTCGGACACATTTGAAAACCACCAATATTGAATATAAGATAACAGAGTTATGGCTCTTGTTTTAATGAATAATGTTATATTCTGCCTTGATATCTTAAACAATGTAGCTGATTTGCCTTTATCACATTATTTTCTAATCTGGTCAAACTATTTATATTAATATAAGCATGAACAAGTTTAAAGGAAATGTGCTATATTCGATGAGAATCAACAGAGTTTCGGACCTTGGTTATTGACCAAATGCTATATTCAGCCCTGTAAACTCTATAGAGCATTACTATGTCATACAATTTGATCTACATTGGGGTAAGCTGTTATTACTAATTATAATGCTGAAAACCAACTATACCAGATTAGAATAAACATAAATATGGCACTTACGTTTATATCAAAAAAGCTATGATTTGCCTCGTAACCACCTTAGGCCTTTCGTATTTCATACCATCTCTAATAAACTTATTGAAAAGTCTTAATGACCGTTAACGTTAGGGGTTAAGGCCTTCATTTTTCATTTACTTTTCAGAGGGTGTATATTAACGATGCATTTTGAAAATGGTTCACGTCAGACACAAATTATGTCACTGAGTCAAATTAAAGAAAAAGCTTTTCAAGTCAATATGGCCTTTATTGTTGGTCAATTTCTCATGAAACATGGTCATAATATGCATATCGATGTGATGTGTAAGTGTCTTTTATACATAGATCATGTCTAATAAAAAAGAACTAGGTCGCTAGGTCAAATTAAAGAAAAAGCGTGGTCAAAGAAAAAGCGTGGTCAAAGAGCTGTCTGAATGAGATATTCGTTCCGTTCGCAAATGGACAAGATTGGGTCATAAACTAGGTCACTAGGTCAAATCAAAGAATCAGCTTGTTAAAAGCATGGATGCTTTGTGTTTCTCTCAATGTCCATTATATTTCTCAAAATATGTTTATAAATTAAATAATAAATAAAAAAATATTTAAAAAGCTTATGAACACAATACAACCTTAAACAATTAGTGCGACACAGACCCTCTTCGGCCTCTTGTTTCTTGACCCACTAATTTGCAATAAGTTTTCAATAGTTGGTGTTAGTATTGCTTTGGCTATGCATTCAATTGTAGATCTCCTGGTAATAATTGATATTAATATAATTACTATACAATCAATTGCAGATCCTCGGATACAGGTATCTGCCTGCTTTGAGCGAGGTAGCAATGATGCTCTCTGATGACATGGTTTAAATGTTGTATTGAAGCAATTAGTGAGTGACAATGACGCACGAAGAACAACTGACTGATAAACTATATGGTAATTGGATCAAAGCCTCTCTCGCTCTAAAGTACCTGAAGGAAGGCATTGTCAATTTTGTGAACAACAAAGTGGATCATCTACATGCATCCTTTCTGAATGACATCAAAACTACCCTGGGATTGACAGAGGTCAGGTGTGGCCAATGTACTACGGAGAACGTGCTTCCATGTCCCACACTGGGAATTTGCGTTAAAAGGGGAGGAAAATGTACTTACCATGAGCCAGGCAAACCTTCTCGCCAATGTCCTAACAACGTTTGTGACAAGATCTTTAACAAGATTGAAACACTGCATCGTCATGGGGCTCCCTCGTGGAAGAACACCGATGCCACCAAATGGTGCTCGCACCCTTGGGAACTTGCGAAATGTTTCATATCAGAAACAGGATATAAGAACAAGACTACTGCAGAAGAGACAGATTGTCCCGGCATCCTTAGTGTGGCCATTAATGGGCTGTTTATACAGAACGAGCTGGCAGTCCCAATTAACCCTCCAGAGGACCCATTTTCTAAGGTCTGTACATTGTATGTATCTATATGTATACTCCTCAAAATAATTTAAGGACCATGTTTAGATTTGGGTCATACTTTAAAGTGTTGTAATTGAAAAATTTACTGTCTTTTACAATTGATACATTGCACAGATATATTAACTTTTTATATGTATATAAAACTCATAATATTAAAGATTAAGTAATCATGTTGTGGTCCTACAAGGAGGAGTATATGTATATTATTAAGACAGTTGGTATGAAACACGTTCATTTACTCAATCACGGGTACGGTACATCCCATTTGTTGATGTACACAATCACGGGTACGGTACATCCCATTTTTACACAATCACGGGTACGGTACATCCCATTTGTTTATTTACACTTTCACGGGTACGGCACATCCCATTTGTTTATTTACATAGTATTATGGATAACATAATTTAGATAATGGTAACGAGATTATAATTGATCACCTAACAGTATCAGTCAAGTGAACATTATCTAACTGCATAACAGTTACACTTTGCTCGTATTACTGTTAACTTGTATTGATAAAGTGCTACACTAAACTAGATATTGTTTATTCAATAAATATAGTATAAAATATGTCATGATCAATGAATAATAAACGTACAAAAATCCATAAAAATAAGATCCCAAAGAATATATTACATTATGCATAGACATGAATTGAAATCGAGCTTTCAATAAAACACTTATAACTAAAATTTAATACGATTTAAATTAAACACATTATTTATCTTGCATTTTCAGTAAGTTCTGTTATTGTCAATACGATTTTGGTGTCGTCTGCGTAGCATATCAGACATTTGGGGATCGCTTTGTCCGGCGTCGGCGGCATCAGCGATATTCCACTTCTATTACTCTTCACTTCTGAAGGATTACACCCACCATCTTTAAACTATATAACTTGACTGTCCTTCGTTGACGTATGAACCTTTTGAATATGGGATCAGTAGGTCAAAGTCACTGTTATCCGATAATGAAAAATATTTTCACTTTAATACCACTCCCTTCAGATTTTATAACTTGTTTGTCTTTGGTGAATGTATTGATTTTCGGGTCCCTTTACACCGGGGTCCAAGGGTGACCACAGAGGAAACAAATAAGGTGTAATCCCATCATCATAAAGTTCCATTTGAGACATAATTAAAAATATGATCCCAATATTACCCCCACCCCCTTCATCCGCCACCTCTCCATACCCGTCTAATCCCTGGGCAGACGTCTGGGTTTTAAATAACGAAATCATTTGATATGTTGTTTATCTTTCATAAATGCGTATATATATCAAGTTATGTGCAACAATGACAATGTATTTTTTAAAATGTATTTCACCTATTGACCCCATTGAGAGCACCTCGGCGGAGAAAAAGATAATGTTGCTCTTGTTCGCTGTTATCATATGGGTAAATAATGCACTCAATTTGGTTGAATTCTACTCAGTGGTTATTGAAAAAAACATGGTAACGAAGGGACGGACGGACGGACGGACAGGCGGACAAACGCAGACGTTAACAATGTCCCGTAACGCGTTTTTAAAGCATTGGGATAATTACCCACCAAAACCACATGTGGTCGCTGATTTCTGATAAAAGTAACCACATATGAACTGGTTTGATTGTGATACTCATATATAACATCACATACACCACTTTAAGTTACTTAATTGTATTATATTGTTGGTACGCAGTCTGTTGGTATGTAGTTGTTTATTGTAACGTTCCAAACAATTGATTTTACAGAGCAGACAGGCACGTAATGCTATCATGCATTCGGCTACTCTGAAAGTCACGGATGATGAGCTAGGACAGTACATTGATAACATGATCGATCTGCTGAATGACAGTAAAGTACTTGCGAATCATCCAGATGCCGTCAGTGCCAGAAAGAAACTTAATCAGGTAAGGGATGTAATTGAGAGAGCTTAAATATTCAAGTTTGTGTAATTTTAAATTCTATTGCCAGTACATCTAACAGAGTAAAAATAAGATGTGACTCAGTAGTGTTGGTTATTTCTAACATGTGAGTCACGCACTATTTTAACACGAAGCATGTGGTATTTTACCTGGTATATTCTCTCCTACCGACGGTCTATGTAAATAAATCCAGATATATCTATACTGAAAGGAAAAAGAAACGTAGGGTGCGTATTTCCGCTATATATTGTATGTTTAATATGCTACTGCTAATCGAATGGTACAGGGCGACATTAGGCCTGTCCTTTTAGAAAGAAGGTTTAAACAGCACTGAACACACCAATGGTTACCCCTTTAAAGTTTCATTATCGTGAGAATGCGCATTTGGCTCAAGCAGGTGAGCAAACTTAGGTTTTAAATGTTGCAATCACTTAACATTAAATACAGTACTGAACTGGCTCATTTTTTCAAAGAGGAACTTCAGCATTTATGAATTTCTTGTTACAACGTGTACTGTGATTAAAACGTCTACAACATCACAGTTGTGTCCTTTCTCTAACTAACTGCACTTTATGCAATATATAGCGGAAATACGCACCCTGCGTTGCTTTTTCCTTTCAGTACATATAATTTCTGCATAATATTATTTCACGACATCCATAGTGCCAAATTCACTTTGCAGATAATAATACAAGTTTATCTGCCTTCCTTGAACAATAATAATCAAACAAGTGCGACTTGACCTTTAGGTAGAGCGTCCGTCTCTCATGCAGTAGGTGGTGGGTTCATCTCCGGCCGGGTCATCATCAACTCGTTTGCTTGATGTACAGCATATTAGAGATAGTGCTAGGACTGATCGGCCCGGCGTCAGTATAATGGGAGTGGGTGGGGAGTCATGTCGTGGCGTATTTCATATTGGCAGAATTATTTAACTGATACAAGAAGAAAATGTTGTGATACGACTGAAATATTAATCAGGAAAAGTGGTCAGGTGGTGTTAAACCCCACTAAAAAGCACTGATTTATTTCATATTTCTACCGGCATTTTAAGTGTTAAATTAAATTTGTTCATTATATTCATTGTTTCTGCTTTTGGTTGTTGTACAAGTTATATACCAGACTTATGATGTTTATTTTCAGTTAAAAAATGATCGTTTAGAGTTAACCTTAAAAGACGAACTTGAAGCTCGTCAGGAAGCACTTAAGGCAGTGGAGGAAAAGAAACTTGAAGTGATACAAGCTATGGAAGTGAAGCTTCAAACTAGTTTGGCTGACATTGTCGAAAAACAGCATGTAGCGATATCTTCATTAGATCAGAAGGAGACAACACTCAGGGCTAATTTGGTGAGGATCTGCAAAGAGCAAGAAAATGTCTTAGCTGACACAAGAGACAGCATGAGAGCTGACATGGAAATGAGAACACACCATGCTGAGACTGACGTTGATGCCAAACTTAATGCATCACTGCGAGATAAACTGAATGTTCTTAAGCAAACTGAAGATGATTGTGTTGCCCGGATGAAACAGGTTGAGAGTGATTGCGTTACGGGGATTCAAATGGTATGTTGACTAAAAACACATAAGCCATGTTTTCGCAATGAAACTGAAATATTAACATGTATTTAAATGTCCAAATAAATCTAATTAACTCTTTTGGTATAAATAAAAACTTGTTAAAATAAGAAACTGTTCATCTGATTCCACTTTTTTTCTGGTACGGGGTAAAACTTCATTGATAATATTTATTCCATTCTTGATAAGAGCATCTGGAGTATGTAGTGTTCTTACCTTAACAAACATCAAAAGCCTCAGTCTTCATACCTTGCCAGACCACAGAAGCCTCAGACCTCATACCTTGCCAGACCACAGAAGCCTCAGTCTTCATACCTTGCCAGACGAAGCAGAAGCCTCAGTCTTCATACATTACCAGATCTGGGCAACAGGAGTCGTCATACCTTGCCAGACCACAACAGCCTGAGTCTTCATAACTGTCCAGACCACAATATATTCAGTCTGCATACCTTGCCAGTTCCCACAGATTCAGTCTTCAAACCTTCCAGCAGCAGCAGTCTTCATACCTTGTCAGACCACAGCAGCCTCAGTCTTCAAACCTTGCCAGACCACAACATTTTCAGTCCTTATACTTTGCTAGACTATAGAAGCTTCAGTCTTCATACCTGGCCAGACCACAGCAGCCTCAGTCTCCATACCTTGCCAGACCACAGCATCTTCATTCCTAATACCTTGCCAGACCACAGCAGTTTCAGTATTCATACCTTGCCAGACCACGGCAGCTTCATTCCTCATACCTTGCCAGACCACGACAGTTTCAGTCTTCATACCTTGCCAGACCACAGCAGCTGCTATCGTCATATCTTACCAGACCAGAGCAGCTTCAGTCTTCATACCTTACCAAACCACAACTAACCTTGCCAGACCATATCAGCTTTAGTCTTCATACCAGATCAGAGCGGCTGAAGTCGTCTTACCTTACCATATCAGCGCAACTGCTGTCATAGCTTACCATACCAGGGCAGCTGCAGTCTTCATACATTATCAGATCAAGGCAGATCTATTCTTCATACCGTTTTCTGTAGTTTCCATTTCGTTGTATATTTAATTTGCTCTGTGTGGTACAGTGCTGATTTACTGTACCAATGCGTTTGGGTGCTATGGTTTACATAGAGATCATTTGTCTGATTTGCATACCTTACCAGATCCTCCATACCTACACCGATCACAGCAGCATTAGTCTTCATACCTTATATGTCCGGGAAGGAAACATTTGAGTTTGTTGTCAAAAATGTGTGTAGAACCTTCAACATTCAACAAATCTCTTCCAGGATATCTACAGAGAAAAACTGGTCGTTACCAGGCTTAAGAGATTGTTTCTGGCCCATGAAGCAGGACGAAGCATAAACTTTGAAGCATTTTATTGTCACGAGCTATCTAAGACACAACTTTCCCTGACAGATTCTTAGGGCAATATTCATCCTTGCAACAAAGCTGATTGAGGTCATATTTTACGAGAGTGTATACCTTCTGAAACATTTCCTCCATCTTCCTTGAAAACTGCAACAATCGAAACACATTTGGTGACTCGACAGATATTTCCTTTTGCGCTGTGTGTCCGTTCCAAGTCGGTCACACTGTCTTCACCATTCTGTGGTTTGTATTATTTTCGTTGTATATTTAATTTGCACTCTGCGGTACAGTACGGTCCTAGAGCAGTTGCACTGTTCACACTTTACCATAGCATTGCAGTCTTCATACCTTCTATGTTACTACAAAAAAGAAGGTCAGAAAGGATGACCTTCAGCTTAATTGCATACTCTGTTATTTTAGTCGATTTCTCACACAATAAAACAATAGCAACACAGCTTTCAAACCTGATAAACAATAACATATACGAGATAGCATCATCTTTTTGCTAAATTCTTACTAAAAGGATGTCAGTAAGAATGACTAACTAATAAATTTATTGTTTTTGTTTACGTGACTGACAGCGCTAAAACGAGGCATCCTTGTCCCATGGACACATTTGCTATTTTAAGATCACCGAAGACTCAAAATTAAGCTATTGTGATTACTCTTCGTCCGTTTGGACTTTTTACACCGCCACATGGCACTTCACAAACTGTAGTGTGAATGTCAATATATACTGAAAAGGGAATCCTTTTAAAGCAAGAAACACAAACACTCAGGCTCCTATCACCAGCTTAAGCGATATTCCACTTTAAAGCATCACAGTCTGGACTTGATGATCAGAAAGGACAAGTAAATAATAACACTACCGATTTGTAGTCGGGCGACTTTTTACGGCCGCCACACAGCACTCAACAAACAAGAGAGAAAAGTAGTGACTCGGTTTGATTGAGTCTGTTCAATGACAATAAATACTAAAATGAGTTTTCAGTATTTATTGAAATCCACACGAGTGTTTGTTTAATACTTACTGGTCCTTTGCGGTCATCACGCCCACTATTTGTGGTTTTAAAGTAGAATACCGACTAAGCCGACACTAGGGCTCGCAAGAGGTGTTGTAAATTATATTACTTCTCATGAACAGACTCAATAAACCAAGTCTGCTACTTTTGTCTTTTGTTTGTTTTGTAGCTTCCAATGGATCCCCTTTTCAGTAGTTATTGTAATACACAGCTCAAAATGTCTTCCATATTGAGTTGCAGTTTATTAATTCCGCAGAATGTTCCTACATTGTATGGTAATGTGTTCATGGTTTCTAGGTTGATCAGCTTAACACATATGCACTAAAAGTATAGCATGGGCATATGCTTTTTGTAATCACATGTATTTCAAGTCAGTTAGAACCCAGCCACTGTTTTATATTTCAACAATAATTAGCACAGAGCTGGGCTGGCATAAGGTGTGAGCATGAAACATTTATTTGTTGAAAGTGTATTGAACTGTTAATTTATATAAATGCATTGAAATGTATTCCAATGATCATTGTCCATACACATAGAGAATATTATGTCAGTGCCTTTTACTATCAAGTTTATTTGACGAGGCTTAGAAAACGAAGAATGGCGAGGCTCTGCCGAGCCATTCTTCGTTTTCGTGCCGAGCCTAATAAACTTGATAGTAACAGGCACTGACATAATATTCTGTTTATCATGTAGATTATCCACATTTTTTGTATGAATTACTATTATTACCTATTTTTCAGAATGTTACGCTTATCGAGGACGCCGCCATGTTGTTGTTTTTTGTTTGTTTTATGACGTTAGGCAACGTTACGTGCATGACCTCAGATAACGTTACGTACAATAAACGCCGAGGGATTCCGCATGGATTTGCTCTATTGATCAGTGCCTAATAAAGCAAAATTTAATAGGTCACCCTTTATTAGGCAGAAAAGTGCATATCTGCATGATAAAACTATTTATTTTACAGGGCCTTCAAAGATGCCAGAATGATATAAGAGATTTACAGATAGAGCTTCTGAATACTACTATGAAAGATAGACATACGGTCAGGGTGGAAAAACTTCAAGGATACAATCATAGAAAAGAGAGTAAGTCAATTACGAAATTATAATTATGTTCTGTAATGGTCGGTAAATAATAATATATTAACCAGAAAATGTGTTCATGTGGCACAGATGCCTCGATATACACGTTGAAAAGAATACTAGCAGCAAAATATAATTAGAAACCTAAAAGAGGCTTTAACTCTGTACACCTTTAATATTGCTGTCATGTATTTCAGAACTGCAGAAGAGTCTACGAGGCATGTACCAGAGACATTTATCTTCCATCCCTGTCTCACCATTATTGTGTGAACTAAACATAGATATCAACGAGGTATATACACGGCTTGTTATCCGTGATGATTTAATCAATGACCCAAGGCAACCAGAACAACAAAAATCAGGTGCACGTGGAAAAACACGAAAGAGAGAGCCAGTCAACTCCTACAAAGATATATTTTACAGAGATGAGAAAGCT